>JAQIWG010007396.1:0-12371 GCA_034695025.1 Chamaedrilus cognettii
CATAACAGCTTCTGCAGCTTTATTTTAGCTGCATGCAATTTTGGCAAATTTGCCTAATTCCTAATTCGCCAAATTTGCCAAAAGTACAGGCACGCGAAAATTTCATATATAACAGTATTAATATCATGACAATGACAATTCGTTATCCAGCAAGAAACAACACAACAAAATCTCTGCAAATCTCTATTTCTGGGGGAAAAAAGCGACCGCCGATCAAAAATATTCAGGCTGTCGTTCAAAAATAAGAAATAAAGATGCTGATTATCCTGCATAAATTTATCCATTGGGGGTGGAAGGGAAACAAAATAATAGACTTTTGCAATAACAGTTTACCCGAATAACTCAAACACAAATAAACGCCTAAAAACCGTCGTGGCTATACAATAGTATACAGCGCTACATCAAAACTAAATCGGTAGATGCAAGCAGGCATCGGCATAACGCTCTAGCTTCATGAAACTACTCACAAGACTACGCAAAATTATACTCGAGCAAATCGCTATCATTATACCGAAACCAACTGAAATGGCGACAACAATCGCAATCAAGCAACAATTGCAAAGCAAACGCCCACGCCACATGCAAAAAACAGTTTGTTTAAAGCCAGTTTCACTTTCCTGAGCAGTTGTCGAGGCATTATGCGTAGGAAAACATAAGTCTGAGGTACTTTTTTACACATCCAAGTTACGACAGGCATTCAAATTATGCGAGCGTGTCATCACATGATAAAGTATCTTCTGATGCAACCAGGATGGATATGCATTGGACTAAACATGCAACTGAATCAAACAGCAACTTACCGGTATGTTATCTTATACAGGATGCAGAAGCTAAATGTACCTAATTCTAAAATGTAAGAACTCTTTCAGTCTCTCACCTATTCAAACAATTTTAATACTGTTGTGCAGAGAAAACATGAAAGTTTTTTTACATAATAAATTGAAAATGAATCGCATCATATTCACAACACATGTTTGATGTGAGCGCCGCCGCGTGTCAGGTGCCCTCTGATGCGCGCGGCAAAAATTATTTATTACGTTTTTGCAAGCGTCTCCTGAAATGTGGCTCATGACATTTTCACTCTCCATCCACGGGTCTTCAGTTCCAGTGATTCTTGGCCTATTACTTACAGTCAAAGAACTTATTGTATCCTCAAAGAATGAAGTTCTGTGGATTGAGAGCAGGGTGATGTGATGCCTAAGTGCGCCGTGTGCACTGAAAATGAGACGTTGGTCAAACTTTCATTGAACCCAATTGTTGTAAAAAATAACAATAATAAATAAATGTTTCATTCATTTTTTCAAATTGTTTAAAGAAATGATCGGCCTGCAAAACTTACACAGTGATTGCAAGCATGTGGATAACATAACGTAAGTGAAAATTGAGGAGTCTGCAGTGTGCGACCTGTTGCGACGATCGCGACACTATGGTTTTGTTTCACTAAGCCTATCATCACGTGCATAGCGTGATGCTTATTATGTAAGTTTTGAAAGTTTTATTGTTAAACTCACATCTTCTGTATGAAAGGGCGTTATGATTATTGGAATCCGTTAAAAAACGAACAAGTTATTCAGTTTAGAAATTTGATACATTTGGCTGCAGAATCTTAGCAGCTCAAGGCTGCTTAAAGCATATAGCGTTCACATCAAAAGTGTGTTGTGAATATGGTGCGTTTCATTTCGAATTTAGTATGTAAAAAAAATTTCATCTTTCCTTTACACAACAGTGTAAAAATTATTTAAATTGGTGAATAACTAAAAAAGTGATTACCTTTTTAAATTAGGTACATATAGCTGCCGCACCCTGTATAACTGAAGAGAGAAGACGATACAAAATAAATTCTAACAAGCGCTACCGGTACTTGATACAATCCATTAAACATCGTGTCTTAAAAAAAACAAGGCAGCATTTCTCAACCAGAAATTTAAGTGAAATGTGTACAACTTCGCAGACTGAAATTAATTGAAGTTTTAATGTTAGACAATTGACTACTTTTATTTATCACCCATTTCAGTCTAGCATGGCAAGATGACTAAGATGTTTGCGGAAAAATATATCAATTTTGTTACTAATTTAGTTGGCTCTCAGGCAACAAAAAAACTGTGAAAATCCGTTTATATTTGACTGACAAGCAGCTGTGTAATCGATGCCTTTTTTTGTAAAACACGTTGCACCGTTAATACATTGTACATAGGCCTACTCATCCGGCAAACCATCTAATCATGAAAAACGCATCTAACTATAGAAAAATAGTCGGAAGAGCATTCAGTCTTAGCTTGAAAATTCCACAACTTTTGCAAGTTATTTTTTATATGTTTCACACAGCAATTGAATATATCCCACACATTTTTTACCTCAAGATCTTTATTGATGAATTGACAACTCAACTTACTATTTGTAGGGTCAACAATTATCTTAAAAATACAAAGAGTATTTGTTTGATTTAAATTTAGGCGTAAAACAAAAACATTGAAAAAATCATTTTGACTTTCAGTTGATGAAAGAATTTCCTTGAACACAATGTGACAGATCTACAAAACTGGACAAGTAGCCTCATCAAATATACTATAAACACCAGGCTTAGCTGTACAACGCAAAATGATCCACCAGAACTTCAGATAAAACCAAACTATACAAACAGTTCGCAAATATTTGAATCACTGTTCCACCGGGTCATGACATAATTACACAAGCAAATTGGTTAGCATAACACTTGTAGGTAATTAGATCAAGATGTTCATAACACATGTAACTGGGTCAACGATATGCAAAACAAATTTAGAACAACTGGGTCAATCTGTAAAACCACATAAGGTGGATTCAAATTAAACACGCAACCAAGTTAGCCATTACATATCTGCACAAAACGGCACCAATCTATATTACACATGCATTCGTCTCGTATACTTATGTCAAATGTCAATCGTAGCATACATGACAAATTCATACAGTACTGTGCAATACGATTCAAAGTAAAACTTAAATGTGTTCAACATACAACACACAGATGCCAACAGCATCTCCATTGAATCAATATCGTCATCTAATAGTTCATATTTGCAAGAACTGCAAACCCAGTGCTGTTTAGCAAAAGCGCACAATGCACCGTGTTCATAGCCAGGAAACAAGATAATTATAGAAACAAAACACGCTGTGATGACCCTGCACCTCAGTATGACAGAACAGCAGTCTCTTATTGCCTGAAATCCTGAATAGAACTCAAGAGAATTTGCATTTCAATCCAATTCAACGCATGACGCAATATTGTATCAATAGCGTGAAACCATGACATCGATCGATCAATCAATCCATCAATCAAGCAAGTAATCAACATTTAAACCATCTTTACAACCTAAATGAATTTTTAAATCAATCGACGCTCAATTGCCCAATACAGTGGTTTAAAAAAGTGTCTTATACTTCTTACACACTACAGCAGAGCCATCATACTGCCTGTCTGGATGGAAAAAGAGAGCATTTTGACCGTCTACCGGAACTACTCAGGTATTACTTTATGGAAAACTATTAAAATTTTTGCCATATTGAATATCATTTACATACACGTGCATTCACGAAGTGTGAAGTGAAAAGTATCCTCTTTTCATTGGTCACCTTGTATATTGTACAACCATCAATCTCAGTCTTCCATCCCCTGCAGGCCGGGAAACAAAGAATTGACTTGCAGCCCAGAGCTCCCCGGGCGAGACACAAAAGGACACTAAAGAAGGGGGAGCGGTTCTGCGCCGCTCTCTTGCAGAGAACCGGACTATAGTCTTTGTGCCTAAACTACAAAAAACAATCTCTGTCAGATTCCAGGTTTATTAATACTATTAAACCCTTCAAGAAAATTTTGTTACGCGGGCAATATCAGTGGTAGAATGAATAATGAATATAAGAAAACAATAAGAAAGCATCCATGCACATTGCATAATCGCTCTGAATCTAAGACACCATTTGTACTTAATCTACAGCGCAACCTAAATCAATGACAATATATAAACCACATTCATGCATTCATAACCAGGGTGAAGTTTCGCAGGCGTATTATGCCTAAAATTATAATTAGATGTAATTTGCACGCGTAATTTTAAACGGGCAGGCGCAGCATTAAGCGTGAAATTCGACTACAGAGACGTAAGGTAGCGCAGTTTTTCTAGACTGAGCCGTTACACCGCGCCTATTACAGAGCGAGCAGGCTCAACTCTACACAGGGCTAAACTTAGTCCTGCTCATGACAGTCAGTTAACTTTAAGTTACCAATAATCATCTAAACAATTAGATGATTAACTTAATTTTGATGATTAGCTGAATGTTATGAAGAAAATACTGGATAAACTAAATTTGAAGTTAGTTAATTAACTTCAAATTTGGTTTATCTGCATTGAAATCAACGCCAGTTCAGAACCAAAATGTCTTCAAAAATCACACTGCTTTGAAATCATCACCACTATAAAACCTGCTTTCAAATGAAAACCCCTTTGAAAGCAACGCCATCATAAAAACCCGCCTTTGATTTAAAGCCCCTTTGAAATTGACACCGCTACTAGAATCAGCGTCGATCGACGATCACCCTTCGCGCCACCTTCTCATCGATGAAGTTAATCCTGAGCGTGACGGCGGATGTCGCAGCAAGGGAGGCTCGCGCAGGGGCCCTCGCATACGCCCTCCACGCGTCCCCCTCCGCGTCATACCGCCACAGGTCCTCCTCCGTCGCCAGGTGGTGCTCGCGCCCCAGCGAGAGTATCGCTCCGTCGTCCACCACGAAATGCCCGACGGAGCGCCCGGCGAGGGTTGACGCCGCCAGGGCAGTCCACTGGTCGGCGGCGACGTCGTATCGCTCCACCGCGATGGTTGTGCGCGCGTTGTGGAACGTGTGCGAGTCAATGCCGCCGAGTGCAAACACCGCGCCGCCGACCCGCACCATCTCATGGAGCCGGCGCGAAAACCTCATAGGCGCGCGTGGCGCATACACCCCGATGGACGGGTCGAAGAGCATCGCTGCAGCAGTCACCACCCCGTCAGGACCAGTCACCCCACCGCTGATCAGTATCGTCCCATCGCTGAGGGTGCACGAGGCGTGAGAATGCACGGCGAGCGGCATTGCCGGCGCGTCGCTCCACCGATTAACTCCGACATCGTACACCTCTGTCGAGTCTAGCACCGTGTTCCCCGCCGCGCCATGCGGCACGTCCACGCAGCCGCCGAACACATACACGCGCCCCCCGCTCGCCGCCACAGCCGGATCCAGCCGGAGCCGGCGACATGACGGCAGAACTTCAACGGAAAGATGCCGCGCGTCGAAGCGAAGCAGCGATCCGACAAGCGTTCCCCCACCAGCATCCACGACACGACACACAAACGCAAAGTCGTCGACGGCGACGACGCGACAGTCCCTGCAGCCGGTCGTGTCGACGGCAAGCTGGTGAAATCGCTGCGTGCGCCGGTCAAACGCAGTGATCTCAAAGGGTCTCGCGGCGGAACCGGCGTGAATTAGCACCAGGGATTGGTCGACGGCTCGCGGTGACGCGTAATCCAGGATCCGAGGGTGTCCTTTTACCGCTTCGTTGTGGTACTGAAACCCGGCAGTTACTCCGGCTCGAAGTGCAGGGTAGGTAGAAAGTGCGCCGTTACGCGTAGCGTCGGCAAGCTGCTGCTTGGAGAAGAGGCCCCATCGCATGCGAGCCAATAGGGCGTTGACCTGCTCGGCACGCAAGGTCGGGTCGTGGCACAGCCAGCGGGCAACGTGGTCCAATAGGAGGGGCTCGGAGCGAATGCGCAGCGAATCGGAGGCAAGGTAGGCGCAGAACTGGGCTGGGTCGAGACTGAGGAGCAGATGGCTAGCGGCAAAATCCTCAAACTCGGCTAGCACCTGCAGCGCGGCCAACGAATCAGAGCTGAGATATGAGCTAAATTAGTTCAAATTAATAACAATAATATTACACTGCTGGATGACCGTTTCTGCATCCAGTGAAGTCGTCGGGGACCGGAACAAACAATTCATTGAGCATATCGAGTCCTTAGTAAATCGACAAAATGATTTAAAGATAAAGCAAGTAGCATGCCATTATAATCACTTATAGTACTCTAATCCATTCAAGAGTAATAGAGCTAGCATGCAGAAAAAAAACAAAAACACGAGATCATATATCAACAATGCTCACTCGGATTCATTTTGAAATGCACTAAAATAAAATTGATGAGCATTTACTATCGATTCATAAAGTATTCAAACAAACAGCTAATTTGAACGGACAGATGTTGACATAACGTGATTACCTACAAATTCAAATTCTAACATTAAATGCATAATCAATGAAAATTGCTCTAAAAAAAAGAGGAGCATGCACAAAAACATCATAGAAGCATTAGGATTATAACAGAATGCAGGATAATGACCAGAAGAGAGATTAGGGAGATCAGAATCAAGATCAGGATCTCTAAACCAGTAGCAATGGCAACAATTTGCAAACCTTGTTGTGATAGAAGTCGAGAACGCGCGTGAGCGAGTAAGTCTCCGCTATGCCCTGCACCAGCTCGTTTGCGTTTGAGAAATCAACCAGCGATATGATGTAGTCGGAACAGACATCGAGCGCCGACGACACCTGCGAACGAAACAAAAGCAAAACTAAACTACTACTGAAAAATAGAATCGACATTGAGCAGTTGCTTGGATTATTGTGCACTGCAAAGCAATGTTATAAATACATTTTCATTTAAGAAATTTGTTCACCGTTTCATTAGCAGCAGCATGGAGGGATCTCATCCAATCGCATTGGAGCATTGGTATACGTTTGACAGCGATCACATAATGATTGACAGTTCCTCTTTTAGCTGGCATTTATATAAATCATTATCATTCCAAATAACGATAGTTAGTTGGTACTACCAGACTTAATGGGCATCTGAAATCATTATAGTTCCCCGTGTCGTTCCGCAAAGGTGGGGTGGGTGGGTGGAAGGTGCACACCGTTTGAAGTGTGCATGCGCAGCTTGTACATAGAGACGTCACCATAGTTTAAATGCGAAAGAGCTACATGGCAGGCCTACTGCGTAGGATCTAATTACTTTTATTTTCATCGTGTCAAATAATTACCCTAGGCCTCACCGTTAGTTGCCATCTCAAGCTAAATCCTAAAATATTCCGCCTCCTACAGGAATCAAACACCCATTTTCAGCACCATGGGCCAGCGCCTTACCAACTGATCTATACGCTCATTTGGTATTTGCACGGCTAATTTTGTTGTTATTCCAACATCAACATTTAGAATTTTCTTACAATATAAATGCTTAATAGCTCGGCTCCATTCTACCAAAAACTGACAACACCGGCCTCTCGTTACAAATTACAATTATAGTATTTACTTAACTCAATAAGATAAGGCATGTTAATTAAGAAATTTAGACCTTTAAAATGCAAATCAAATAGGCACAACTGGCGCCGCCACGCGAATGGTTAAACTTGCAGAAACTTATCAGACGATCGATATGCAATTTGGCAATCGGCGCGAAATTTAAAACAGCACAATTGTTGCATTACGACGCCAGAACTGCCAGTGGGCTCACCAATCCAGGACCTTTAAAATGTAGACTGAGGTTAGACTAATAAAAAATTGTTCAGTATGGGTGGCCTATATCTAATTTAATTAACTAAGAATTATCTAGTCCTACGGAGCCTATAACAGCTTACATCACTATAGCTACAGTTACGGTAGCCGAAGCCTATATCTATAAGCAAGCACTTCCGCACAAGCTGAGAAACAAAGAATAGACTTGCAGCCCAGAGCTCTCCGGGCGAGTCATAAAAGGCGACTAAAGAAGGAGGACGGTTTTGTGGTGTCCCTACTACACAAAACCCTTCTGTAAAAGTCTTCGTTACCACACACAGTCCTTACATAGAAAAAGACAGGCGCAAGGACGGATCCAGGGGGGGGATGGGCGGGGGGGATGCATGATCCACCCCCACTAGCATAAAAATGTCTTTCTGATGTAGAAAAATTGTTGATAAAACAACGGGAGATGCAACAATGAACAGTAAATCAAGAAACGCAAATTTTAGCTGAAAGCAAAATTGAACCCTGATTTGATAACCCTGATTTTAACCCTGATTTAAACTTGAAAATTTAAATTCTCACGTTCAAAGTTAATTCCATATAGTCAAAAATCAAGATGAATGCAAAATAATGCCAAAATGGCAAATTGTACAGGCCTTTGGTTTAAAAAAATTAACTTAATTATAAAGGTCTTGTTTATAGATTAGGAACATTAGGCCTAAATGGTTTAGGCCCTATTGGTCGGTTGGTGATCTCTCTATCTACCCAATAGTAATAATGCTATAAAAATAAGACCATTTTGAAGATCTTGAAAGGACCAGTCCACTAACAGCAACAGTAGAGACAAAGGAATAGGCCCAGTAGGGCAAGACAGGTTTCTAAAGACCATGCAGATGATGCAGAGCACTAATATTAGGCTGAGGTGTAACAGATCTAAAGGATCAGGAAACTCAAAGTAGAAGGGCACGTGACAGGTACATTGTATCTTGGGAACAATTATTAACTGACAGTAGAGAGTGGCATGTATTTGAATATTTGTATTCTACTAAAGACGATGGACTCTTAACTTGAAGTTAACTAAATTAACTAAAATTAATATTGGTAGGCCTACATGTACGTACATGTATCGTTGGGCTTAGGCCTACATGTATGTAAGCACGATCTGTTGGCCCTAACTCAGGCAAATCTCAGATAAGACCAAACAAAATGTGACATGAAAGCGTGATATGGTTGGAATCAGCCGCTTGGATCGAGTTAAGGTTGGAGTTCAAAATTCATGCCATTGCTACTGTAGGCCTGACAGTTTTTGAATTCAACTGAAAGTCTATGACCGTTGTCATAACAAGTTCGGTTTACTGTGCATAAAATTGGATCGACATTAAGATGCTCTTTTAAAAACTTTTCTAATTTCGCGTTCCGACTTTCACGTCCAGGAACGTTTAGCCTGCACAGATGAGTGGGTCAGCTTATAATTCATTTCGTCGATATAGTAGGCCTGTTTTGCGAATAACTTGTCATATTAGGCTATTAATAGTTATTCGGTTCAGTGCAACGTTTTTATTTTAATACTGCAGACTAGAGAGTGTAATAAATTATACAACCAGTAAGGTCGCATACCCTACCTAAACCATAACTTCAACCCTTAAGGCTTAAGAACTTACCGAAATGATGTTCATATATGTTTGATGCAAAATAAAGAAAAACACAATTAAAATAGAAACATCAAAACAAAAACTAACAAAAACCAAACCAGAGCTCTTTAACGCATACCTGTAGATGATTGGCGGCCCCAACGATGTCCGGCAGCCTGTCAAGCGACAGCGTCAGTCGGCCGCTGTATATGAAGTCGACGAGCGCCTGTAACGAGGGGGCAGTCAGACTGTGCAGCACCACAGAGTCCTCCTTCGACTCTCGCATCGTTGTGCGCAGCATCGCGCGAAAATACTCGCTCGTCGCGCTCAACAGCACCTTGTGCACCTGCAGCACACGCGCAAAAATTCCAATTCCTATCATAATTTCATATTTATTTCATCATAACATAAAGGATGCAATAGGATTTCTCTGGGCGTGGCCTATTTTTCAGAGCCTTTTTGTGGATGTCGTGTAGGTGGCTGGGTTTGTGGCAAACCTCAATCGCATTGGGCCTTTAGGCCCACTGTACCATTGCTTTTAGGTTTTATTGTCGAAATCTATCATACTTAAAGTAATTAAATGCCTCAAGAGCTCTCAGCTCTATAACTCACATTCTGGCTTATTTAATTTGTAACTCAAATTTTGCTTAAAAGCACTGAATAGTCTACAAGAGAGCCACTATAAATTAATGCGCACTCAATTTATGAAACCCAAGCCAAAAAAAAAATGTCCGCGCGTATAGTGTGTACGTACGCGTATTGACTTTGTGCCGGCACAGACGGTAAAATCGCACAATTCGTCCTCCTGCTGCAAGGCCCTCAGAGCCGCCACCACGCCCTCCCCGTAAGTTTTAGACTCCAACTGGGTCTCCGTACCGACCCCGCCCACCCCCACCTGGCTCGCCCGGCGCGACGCGGCTGTCAACGAGTCCATGGCCGCGCAGGAAGCCGCGCCGTCAGGCGTAGACTCGTGCCGCGCGCGCTTCGGCTGAGCCGCGCTTGAAGTCCCGTCTGAATCAATCTCGGCGGAGAAAAACCTTAACACAAATGTCAAACGCAAAAACGCAACAAAATTATAGCCAGTTGTCTTAAACATTTTTTTCACAAGCAGTCTACTGCAAATGATAAATGAAATACCTGTATATAGGAACAGTAGGTCATGTTGAACAGGAGGACTGCAGAGTACCAGAATCAAGGATGAAGATTATTATTTAGAGTATAAATTCTAAAATACAAAAAATTGAGTAAACTGCGAGAATCATAGTCCTCAATAATTATATACCAACAATATTGGGCCAACAATAATACCAACAATAATATGCCAACAATTATAATCGATATAGCCTATCTCTGTAAACATACAGTAGAGTATCCTTTTGGATCTGTTCTTGTTTTTTTGTAGTTGAGGGACCGTGTGTGCACAAAGACTATAGGCCCTGAAAGCCGCCCTATACAGTCCGGTTCTGTGCAAGGGAGCCGCACAGAACCGCTTCCACTTCTTTAGTCGCCTTTTACGATTTGCCCCGAGAGATCTGGGCTGCAAGCCAATTCACTGTTCCCCGGCCTGCAGGGGATTATCCATTTTGAAGTGATATTGACAGAACCGTGAGCTTTGATTAGGATAAAATTTAACTTATTAACAACGAATTAACAACTAGTTAAACAATGTAAGGTACCTTATAAAGCTCATTTCAATTTCTTCACCAGGCCCTATTATTAGCAAAAAATTAAAAACTGTAAAACTTCGGAAGTAGCCTATGCCCACATCTACGCACGCACGCGCTAATAATACCAAGAAATTGAACTCGAAAATTCTCTGAATCATAAAATGGCGATCACCTAAATCTCAAGCCAGCTAACTGCAACGTGTGTACGGGGGCCTATCGTCAATCCGAATTAGAATTAGGCTCCACGGATGCCCACCTGAGAAAAATGGTATAAGAGAAAAAACGAGACGAAAAATTAATTTTCTTGCGAAATAAATTTGTATTCTATAATACAATTCTACAGCTAGACTAAAGAAAGCAATAACTCGTGGTTTTTGTTTGCATGTACACAAAAATGCCTTTAAAAGTTTGAGCATTGTGCAGTTTGATACATGCATTTAATAATATTGACGCACTTGGGCCTACGGTACATAGCACCAAATACAATTTATGTGACTTTAGTAGGCCTTTTGTGCAATATTTCGCTCTTTCAAGAAATAAAGTTGATATTATTTAGCTTTTTAGCCACCGATCTGTACAATATAACCTCTTTTCCTAATAATAAAGTTAATAATAAGATCTCAATGTTTCTAGCACTATGTGTAGCGCGATAAATTTGTCAATGAAAAAATTCTGTACACAGCAAGAGCGAAAAAAGCACCAGCAACTGTCTATACATGCAACAATCAAAGAAAATGTTGCTTGCTTATTTTTGCTGGAATACAATCATCAAGGGATTTAATTTTAAGGACAGTGTGTGAGTATCAAGGACTATTAAGCTACGGTCCGGTTTTGTGTAAGAGGGCCGCCACAAAACCGCTCCCCCTTCTATAGTCGTCTTTTACGACTTGGCCGGGGAGCTCTGGGCTGCAAGCCAATTCTTTTCTCCCGGACCTGCGCGGGGTCAATCACTGCACAATCTGCACAATCATCAAGCCGTAGGCCTATATTATATAGCCGGCCTGGTCCAGTTCTCCAATATTATACCGATTCACATGAAATTCGCATAGACCGTTGCCTAGGCCTATACATATTATAAACCCAGTAACTGTATTCGTGTCCTATTCCTATAATATAGGTCCAACGTATGACATATTGGCCTAATGCCGATTTGTTCTTTGCATGCAATGCAGTAACCTAAAATGATAGGCCTACATAAAATGCTACAATCATGTTCATGCATAGAATAATCAGGAGGACTTGCTTCGGTCTGCATGCATTATAATTGTCCGCACGACAATTATAATGCAGCAATTATAATGTACAGTAGTGGCCATATTATTAGAGCACCCCCGAAAAACACTGTTTTTAGTCAATATTTTGTTTGCTGATGGATATTAGTAGTCTATAATGTCACAAAAATACTTGTTGCAACATTTTCTTCAATATTCAGGCGACTTCACATACTTATGGTGCCGATAAGTCGAGTAATTAACTAAAAAATCAATATTTTGTGGGTAGTCCTTTGTTTTTCAGTACGGCCG
>JAQIWG010007397.1:0-12370 GCA_034695025.1 Chamaedrilus cognettii
TCCGACACATTTGACGATGCACCGCAGGCCAAAGGGGTCGTTTTCGGGACCCCCCCTCAGAAAATATTAGTGCCAATGTAATGGCTTGTTATTAGGCTAAGCATTTAATATTTGATCCGACACATTTGACGATGCACCGCAGGCCAAAGGGGTCGTTTTCGGGACCCCCCCTCAGAAAATATTAGTGCCAATGTAATGGCTTGTTATTAAGCTAAGCGTGTAATATTTGATCCGACACATTTGACGATGCACCGCAGGCCAAAGGGGCCGTTTTCGGGACCCCCCCTCAGAAAATATTAGTGCCAATCCGCGCCGATTCGCGCCATGCTCTGGTTTCGCGCGGTGCACCGCGCCGCAGTTTGTACACTAGTTTTAATCCGCGCCGCTGAACCGCGCCGCTGAACCGCGCCGCTGAACCGCGCCGCTGAACCGCGCCGCTGAACCGCGCCGCTGAACCGCGCCGCTTCGCGCCATGCTCTATTTTGCCGCGGTGCAGCGCGCCGCACTTTGTACACTAGTTCTAATCCGCGCCGCTGATCCGCGCCGCGCCGCATTTTGTACCTGCCCCAGATATAATGCAGGCCTTCAACAGTTGTCGGCCAGTCTGTGGGCCTACGCCGCACGTACCAGTCTGTAGGCTTAACTATGCTCTCGCTGTATAGTGCCACAGCGGGCCACGTACGGGCCCCCACCTATCTTCTCTAAGCCGCGACTAGGTAAGATAGCGCCTATAAGCCTTATATGAGCCTAGAATTGATTAAGCTTAACGCCATATAGCTACTGCGGCGTAGTTAAGCAGCAGCCTAATGAGCTGTTGCGTCACGCAGTGCAGAATCGAATCACGTTATTTGCAAAGCATACATGCTGCTGGCACGTAGGTTACAGGCTGTAAACTAAGATATAAAATGAACCCAAGACACGCTGCACACGGTAGATCATATATATTTGCCTATATGCAAAAGTTTTATGCATGCCTAATGCAAAATTGCGGAAGATGTACGTAATAATTTTATGAACTGCTCTGTGCTAGTTCCCCACCAATGAGAGACGATAATCATGACAGTTGACCTAGATCCCCTTCAATATGAGATTCGACCTAGTTTCCGACCGATGACAGTGAAGCTAGTTCTCCACCAATGGGAGTCGACGTAACTTCCCACCAATGAGAGTCGACCTGGTTCTCCACCAATGATGGACGCTGGTTCAATGGACACGCTGATAGTCTGTCGCACCTGTCGCCTCACCACCACCCAGTCGACAGGGGTGCGGCCCCGTACCATCTGCCCCCACTGCGGCAACTTCTATTCGCAGGGGGGCCAACCCGCCCCCCGGGGAACGGGGGGGGTTCTCGCTGCATCGCAGTCCTCGTACGAAGTGAGGGGGGAGAGCGGGAGAGGTCGTCGCGGCGAGGGGGCAGGGGGGGTAAGACAGTCCCCCTCCGCACCAGACCGGTTCCCATCTCTGAAGGATAAAAATGTGCGTAACGTTACACGCGTGCAATTTTTATGTGTTGCTATAAAAATTTACTTGTATTCTATTGCTTTTGTCTTTCGAATGTAGCTAACTAACTTTTTTTAACTGCCTTTTTTGATGTCTATTACGTTAATGTCTATGTTTTCAAGCAGGATCGACGTTTTCCGTCCTAGTGAAGACTGCTGGAGCTGCGCCTTTAAGGCCTGATGCCCTTCCTGACGCCAACCAAAAACATGATTATCTGGCATGAGGTTAGCAGATAGCGACACTTGTGCATTCAACAGCCTTGCTGAAGAGCCTGTAACGCGTGGTTTCATGGTTGACGGCACGGGGACTTGAACCCAGGTCTCTGAGACTTCTGTCTGTTGTCTGAGCCACTACGCCACAGCGCCTCGCCTATTATGAATATTTCTGTATGCAATTTAAATTACCAACTTTCTCACATGAAATTGCTGCAGTGTTAATAGTGATGGAAATGTGATGAAGAATGTTTGAGTTGATTCTTTAGGAGCGAGACAAGGCCGGGAGTCGCTTCAACTCTATCGCCAACTTCTTCAAGAAGATTGGCGGTTCTCGCACTTCCTCCCCCACCACAGAGGGGCCCCCCGGGGGGGGCAGGGACGACCGCTACAGCAAACAGGGGGGCCACGCCGAACTGAGCCCCCGCGGAGCAGGGGGGCACGGAACCCTGCGATCCGACAATCCGCACCTGCCCCCCATAGCCATGGATTCGTCGGGGGGGCGGCTTACCGTGCCCGACCCGAACTTGCGCAGGGTGCGGAGCTACGGGAATATTCCTGCGGGGGGGGAGGGGGGGGGAGGAGAGGGGGTGGGATACAGCGAGCAGCGGCTGTTTGTGGCCAAGACTCTGGAGGAATTGAGGTGAGCGACTTGCTGGCATGAGCGCTGGCATGTCAAGAAATAGTCTAGGTTACCAAGCGTTAAAATAAATACTTGAAAATATCTCCCAAAAACAACAAGGGGGGGTCGAGCGATTGAGCTAGGGGGGTCAGGGGTCCATCAATGAGCTATTGGAGTTAAGCCACCTCCCCCCTCCCCCCCTCCCCCCTCCCCCCCCCCCCCCCAACAAATATGACCTACATGTGGTCTAGCAGAACATTTTAACGATTCGTGGTCTTTTTGTGGCTAATCAATGTTGTTTACATAGAGTTTGACTATATGAAGACTTTTGAGTGTGACCAGAGATAAGAGCCAAGAACGACGACCCCACGACTCAACTTGAAACCTAATTAGGCAATTAATAACTTTTATCAAAGACGATAAGTCAATAAAAAGTACTGTTATCGTCTCTGATAGTGATATCGACTGATTCATATTGCCTGATTTGTTGAGCTGGCAGTTATTTGTGGTACATGTAGTGAGTCTTGATGTCAGAATATGTGCTGTGTCTACGGCTGGAGCAGTGTGTGTTGTGTCTCATCTAGCCAAAAGTGTTTACTGTTGGCTATCAGGCTTAAAACTGGACCTTACTGATTGCATAAAGTGTCAAATTTTATATATATTTTATATATATATAATATATATTTTGTATATATTTTATATATATTTTTTATATATTCAGAGCAAGATATGCAGTTACTAAAGAAACTTAATATTGAGGGTTATACTGTAGGGCGGAGGTTGGTGTAGCGAAGCAGAGTGGAGACTG
Organism: Chamaedrilus cognettii; assembly: GCA_034695025.1. NCBI lineage: Eukaryota > Metazoa > Annelida > Clitellata > Enchytraeida > Enchytraeidae > Chamaedrilus > Chamaedrilus cognettii. Next base: position 3,143 of record JAQIWG010007397.1, read on the forward strand.
GAGTGTAGTGCAGGAGTACTACTCCTGCATATTCGACTCTTTCCCGCAGCTCAACAGCGTCTTCAAAGTTAGATTTCACATATTTTTGTCTCGTTGCAGTTAATTTGTAATAAAAATCTCAAAATGGATTTAACAGCTTAATAAAATTCATCGACAGGCCCTTGAGGGTAAAGATTTGAAGAACAGTGAAATGCTGTCTGAGGACACTTGCATCGTTTAATTGATTGTTAGATTAGCTGATGTGTTGCGGACTAGGCTAACATTGCATTGATATATTTTTTCTTCTTAAAGGGCTGCTAATTTATTCTTTATCCCCGGTTTGCAGGGGGTATGCTGTAATACAGCACACTTTGCAAATAGCACCTTGCCTTTCCATGTTTTGGCAATGGTCTGGGCGCAGAGTCCCCTAATGTTTCGTGGCCTGGAATCCTGTCCTATTCTTGTTTGCTGAGCGCCCGAGTGCCCAAGTGGGAGCCCCACCTATTTGTGAGTCTCGTTGTAGCGTTTTATGTGCACCACACTGCAGTCAGGCCTGTGCTTAGGGAGGTAACACGCTATGCAAAACTGTGGGTGAACCGCATGGCAGCTATCATATAACGTGCATGAAAAATGTGTTATTGAAATGCAAACAGTGAATCGATATCACTCTGAAATTGACTGTTTCCGTTGCTGCGAACCAGCATAATGCAGAAGGGCATAATTTCATTTGGGTGTGAAGTTGATGACCATTTGTTCAGTCGTAAATCTCAAATTTAGCATTAAAGGATTTATAAAATGTGCAGAAATGCGTCTAATTTAAAGGGAAATGTGCAAACGCATTATGCTCTGGCACGCAACAGAAGAAAATATTACACTGTGACGTTAGCTCGCTTTGTATTTCAATTACAAACGCAGCAGGCGCAATTCAGGGTTTTACACAGTGTTGGTGTGGACCCTCAGTGTCTTCTGCATGGTGTGCGCGGGTCGATGGCAGGCAGGTGGATCATTGATTGGTTGTCATGACGACCTCGTAGTGTGTTCTATGGAAGGGAGCGAGGCTGCGCCGGGACGGGCGCCTACCGTTAACTGGCCATTGTTGTTGTTGTCTGTGTGTGGGGGGGGGGAGCTAGGGGACTGGAGGCTTAGGGTGGCTGTGTGAGGGAGCTACATGGCTGAATGTTAAATTAGGGTGTGTGAGGGAGCTACATGCTCACTTCTGGAGGCTTTTTGAGGGAGCTACAGGACAGACGATTTATGTGAATGTGTGGCGATTTATGTGAATGTGTGGCGGAACAAAGCTGAATAATTAGTAAGGATTTGCTATGTTTGATATTATTGATGCAAACTTAAGAATTTTGTCGTTTTGTACCCTTATAGTTAGACAAGACGCAGTCGGAGCCGCCACGAGGCGCAGACGAGCCCGGCGTCGATTTTGAACACGTCTTTGGGGTCTACTCCCTCCTAACCACTCATGTATGTGTCTCTGTGTCTGTGTGTATGTCTGTCTTTATGTATGTTTGTAGATTTGGTGCAAGATGTTACTTATTTAATTCAATGACGTTAAAGTATTTAAGCTTTCAGCGTTTTTTAACACCTTTTTTGTGCAGATTATATAAAGCCTTTTGATCTAGTCTATAGTAAAGTATGTTCAATGCTGTTCTAGCCGCAAGAAATACAGAAGGCTGTTCTCAAGGCCATTATCAACAGCCTGCTCAAGGACAAAAGGTATTTGAGCCTAGTTTGACAGTTTTTTTTACACGCTACACGTATGCTATTGCGAATACATGTATTACGCGATTGAATGATATTTTGAACTGAATTCGGCTTAAGTCGTGGATCTGTTTTGGTTTAAGCTTTACATAAATTTGAAGCCGACGAAAACATTGTTGGTAGCTATATAATTTATTCTTTCAGTAGTGCTAAGCTCAGTGCTACATTTGTTTTTGTTGATACTAATGTAGGAAGTAACGTTAGTGAGATTTTGTGGGCATCCGTTCCAGTTCATTTACAAATCGAAAAGAATATATTGTATTAAATTGTCTCTCTGCTTACGTACAGACCACTGACTGTCGATGACGTCAGAGCCTATCTCGTTCTACTATTGGTCAGTTTTTAGAGCCTCTAATTTTCTATTGATCTGTTTTTCATTGATGTTTTGCATGCATCAACTTTAGCATTTGATACAGAATCCAAAGAAAACAGGGGATCAACAAAACACAGCAAAGATGAAACCAGCCAAACACAAAAACAAACTATGGCTTGTTAGAGTTTTTATTGTTCACATGTTGAAAACAGTCACTCTTTCGTTTTGTGCTCTATTGGTTGGTGGGTGACCTTGAAGTGCAGTGAGTCTGTATGACTTACTATACAGAACCCACGGTTAGTTTGTGTGGCTGTCTTCTGAACAGTTAGTCTGTTTATCTCTCTACAGAACCCACAGTTCCGGAGCATTCCGACGTACATGATATTCGCACACCTGTTGCGTCAGATATCCACTCTCTCTGACCACCACCACCACAACCTTGTTCACTGGTTCAAGAGGTACGTGCGCCAAATATCTGCAAAACTTTCTGCTCACTTTATAACCGCGTTAGTCATTGCGCGCGTCAGTTCACCTATATCCAAATGGCATTTTAGAGGAAATTTTTTGTTTTTTTCTTCACACATATAAGAATTTATATGAGTCAGTGGCTTGAGCACTGTGATCAAGTTAGTCTTAACGTCAATACTTGCAGTGTAAAAATAATTGCAAGGCATGGTTTGTGGATGTGTGGGATACTTGCATCCAAGTGTGTGCATATGATATGTGTGTGCCTATAGGATCGGCGCACTCAAGTTGCGCATGTGTGTGCGTATGTGTGCCAGCCTATATGTGTGCGTGTATGTGTACCAGCCTGCATGTGTGTCTGTACGTGCACCTGCGCGCGTGTGTGTAGGATCGATGCGCTCAAGTTCAAGGAGCTTGTCAGTCGTCTACAAAAGTTCATCTCCTGTCGACTCTTTCCCCCGAGACCCGAGGAACTGCCCCCTATGTCCAAGTGTGGCTGGTGGATTCCTAGCGCTACCAAGGTCCTTGCACTGTTGAGTGAGTAACTCTAGTCCTTATCCTAGCCCTAAACTAGTACTAATCTAACTCTGATCTAACCCTAAACCCAGGGCTTGATCTGCCAGTAGCCAAAATCGAAAAAGAAAAATTTTGGAGCAGTTGGCGAATTTTTTTTCCATTTGGCGAAAGCCCTTGGCGAATGTTTCATTCATCCTTCGTTCTTAGAAGCTCAGTAACTGGCACTAGAGTGATAAAAAGAGCAGTAAATTTACTATATTCAAGTGCTCTCAAAGGGAACAAATGACAATGTGTAACAAATTTGGTGAAAAAAGTATGGCCTGGCGAAACTAAAAGTCGTTTGGCGGATGTTTGGCAAATTTTTTTCAAGATCTAGATCTTCAACTAAATATGATCCTCAACTAAACATGATTCTCAACTAAACATGATTCTCAACTAAACATGATCCTCAACTAAACATGATCCGCAACTGAACATGATCCTCAACTAAATATGATCCTCAACTAAGTATGATTCTCAACTAAACACATGATTCTCAATCAAACATGAGCTTCAACTAAACATGAGCCTCAGCTAACTATGATCATCAACTAAACATGATCCTCAACTAAGCATGATCCTCAACTAAGTATGATCCTCAACTAAACATGATCCTCAACTAAACGTGATCCTCAACTAAATATGATCCTCAGCTAAATATGATCCTCAGCTAAATATGATCCTCAACCAGGGCTTGATCTGCCAGTCGCAGAAATCGGCAAAGAAAAATTTTGGGACACTTGCCAATTTTTCAATTTGGTAATATCCCTTGGCGAATGTTTTATTCATCCTTTGTTCTTAGAAGCTCAATAACTGGCAATACGGTGATGAAAAGAGCAATAAATTTAATATATTCAAGTGCTCAAAACGGGAACAAATGACAATGTGTAACAAATTTGGCGAAAAAAAGTGTGGCCTGGTGAAATAGAAAGTCGTTTGGCAAGTGTTTGGCGAATTTTTTGCTAAATTTAGACCAGGCCCTGTCTAAACCATGTCCAAGTGTGGCACTCTCTTCTATCAAATTCTACAATTCTATTAGTGTTAATAATACTTTAGCTGTTGTGATTCTATCATACTTCTTTTTTGATGTAGCATCGGATGAGCGTATGAAGCCGTTCTTGATATAGCGTCCTATCAAACTTTACACAAATCTTGTGACCCAATTTTTTCTTCCGCTACAGTCATTAGCTGCTTGTGCAAAATCTCACTCCGACCCTGTTGCTCGTGCATGGTTTCACTCCGCCCCTATTGCTTGCCCAGACGCGGCGAGTAACCTGTGTCAGCCGCCAGTCGTGTCATACATGGACTTCTACAACACTACGCTCGACCACCTCGACCTGCTGACGGAGTACTACACCTGGCAGAGCCCCAACGCACATGCAGGGTCAGCGCCGCACCAGCTTTGGGGCAAATTTGTTGTCTGCAAAATGGCTCGTACTTGATTGTAATACAATATTATGTTTTTACGTTCATTAAGTCTTAAATTTAAGCATAACATATTTTAATTATAACTTACTTATAACTAACATACGTATTATTTATAGATTATAGCCAGCATGTAATTGACCTCCTATTGTCATTTTAACTTTTAAAGTCATACTTTTGGCATGACGTGGAGTTTTTTTTAGTTTCTACATTAATTTGCGTAAGAGTCATTATTATTACTAATTTTCATTTTTTAAATATGTGATACAGATAAATTTTAATCACAAATTTAGACTTTATATAGGCTGAAGTGTGAATAAATCCAGTCGGTGATGGATGATGATGATGTTCAGGTTCAGTTTCTGTCAGTACCCTTTCATCCTCAGCATCACGGCCAAGAGGACGATCCTTCAGAGGGACTCCGAGCAGCAGATGGTCCTCATGGCTCGGGTACGCGTGGCTTCCTTATGGCTTGTGCGCATGGCTTCTTTATGGCTCAGAGAGATGTGGCCTCGTCATGGCTCGTGTAAGCGTGGCTTTGCTGTGGCTTGTGTAAGCGTAGTTTTGTTTATTGTTTATATTTTGTTATAGGCCTTATAGTACCGATACTTTGAAATTTAAGAACTGTGTGTAACAACTATAACCATTAGTCTGGTTCTATGCCTTGGGGCCAAGCAGCGAACTGCTCCCCTTTTTTTAGTCGGCTTTAACGACTCACTCGGAGAGCTCTGAGCTGCACACCTATTCTGTTTCTTTCATGTTCTGCAGGGGATAGCCCCAAATGCTGCTCCCATGGCCCCTGATTTGCTCAGGGCCAGGAGCAGGGCATGTGAAGACTTGTGTCCTTGGCTGCAAATGGCCTACCTTTGCCTGTGCGGGAATATTAAGCTGCTTGTACGGTGTCTTTTAGTTACTCAATTTATTTTTTAACATATATTAATTCTACATTACGATTTGAGTGAGATTACAAGTGATGTGTAAGTGGTTAAGATTTAAGTGAGATAAAAAGGTGTGTAATTGAGCTTGTGTGCGCGCAGAGGTCGCTGGTCGCCAAAGTGCAGCAACGTCAGGTGCCAGACATAGGCATGCTCTTCCTCAACCTCACCGTCAGACGAGCCTTCCTTGTCTCAGACTCACTCAATGAGGTCCTTCTTCTACCGTTTCTTCACCTCTTCTTTTTCGTCTTCGCTAAATTTGTTCATGAACAATAAATATTTCAGAATGGAAGGGTCCTTGTTGTAATAGCCTGTCACTTGGTCCGCCACGTTGCTGCAATTGCATTGATTGACATTTATGTTGATTAATTTGATCTCGTTTAATTGTTTTATTTATGTTAATTGCTTTTTCGATGCTGCATCATTTGCTGTGATATTTGTGCTTTGTATCGGAGCGTGTGATTGGTGCAGATCGCTTCTATTAGAGCATGTGATTGGCGCACATCACTTCAATCGGAGAGTGTGATCGTTTCAGATAATTTCTATTGGAGCGTGTGATTGGTGCAGATTGCGAGGAAGCAGCTGGAGCTGAAGAAGAAGTTGAAGGTGACGTTTGCGGGAGAGCCGGGGCTCGACATGGGCGGACTCACCAAGGAGTGGTTCCTGCTGCTCGTGCGCCAAATCTTTCAGCCTGAATATGGTGCGCCGCACGAGTCTGCACTTGTTTGTTAGGGTTAGGTTTGTTGTCTCTCATTATTGCTGCAGGCTTGTACACCTTTGGGTTAAGGATAGGGTTAGGTTGTCATGCTTGTTGCTCTAGGCGTCTTCAATTATAAGTTTGGGTTAGGTTTAGGTTGTTATATTGGCTTGTTGCTGTAGATTGTTCAATTATAGATTAGGGTTAGGTTTAGGGTTAGGTTTGTTTATTGCTGGAGGCATGCTTGCGCATGGATAACTGCTAGGTTTAGAACAATTAGGGTTGGGTTTTTTATATCAGCTTGTTGCTGCAGGCATGTTCACATACGACAAGAAGTCGCGAGTGTTCTGGTTCAGCAGCGCCCCCTGTGACAACTATCAGGAGTTCAACCTTGTTGGCGTTGTATCCTTTACTGCCACCTGGCTTCTGAGTGGCTGCGCTGTCTGAGGACCGATTATTTGATAGCCTATCGACATTTATCTTATCTTTTATTTTCTGGCATCCAGACGCCAACGCGCAGGCGTTTCATCGTCTCGAGACGCCAGAGAACTTATTTTCTGACGTCGCAGCTATGGGCAAACTAACGTACAATTGCAGTGATGCCAAAATCCTTGAAATATGGTGGGAAATAAAGTTGCTGGGATACTATTTTTTGTCGTCCGAGTCACATTTTCTGTCGTCATAGACGCCGCGACGCCAGTTAACGCGAGCCCTGTTTGTGAATCGTTGCTGTGTGCTGTGCTGCTGGACGCTGACCTTGACCTCCCCCTTAGCTGATGGGCCTGGCTGTGTATAACAGCACAATCCTCGACATACGCTTCCCTCACGTCTGCTACCGCAAGCTGCTCAGTCCGGCCGTCGTGCCCTACAACGTGCCGGGGGCAACAGTAGGGGTCACGAGGGTCACCTTGGACGATCTCAAGGACACGCTCCCGGTATAAAAAAAGAGCAAATGTGTGAAAAGTATGCGAATAGCGCCATTTTGTGAATATATTTTAGATAAAGGACCAGTAAACTGGTTGATCGGTATTATATTTTCAAATCTTAATTAATTGCATGCTGTTAGTTGGATTTATCTCCAAATTGTCCGCAGCATGTAAACTACTCGCACTGTTTGGCGACCAAGGCTCAATTTGACAAAAAACTGCACATATTGGATGTGGTGCATAAGGCTGGTTGTTTTTATATAACCAGGACTTGGTGCATGGACTGGAGGAGCTGCTGAAGTACGAGGGCAATGTGGAGGAGGATCTCGGTCTCACCTTCCAGGTGCGTGCCACTTGGACTGACATGCTGCCCACACAGCAGTCACGCACAGACGACACACAAACTCGTTAATTAGCGTAGATACATTTGGGCTGCCAACTTTGATATTGGGCACTTTAGGCAGCCAGCATTGATAGCATTCCTGGCTGCCTGAAAGGCAGCAAGCATTGAATTTATTAATGGTTGCTGGTTAAAATGTTTGTTATTTGGATGCAATGCTACTTTCCGCTTACTGTACTTTATTTGATATAGTACAAAGCAGCCTAATGCCAATAGTACATTCAGTGTTGTTAATTCGCCGAGTGACAGATGATTATATTATCGTTTTGTGATGTTTTGGACAGATCACAGTGTCGGAGCTGGGCGGGATGTGCACCCATCAACTGAAGCCCGGAGGGGAGGGCATCGCTGTCACCGCCGACAACAGACAGGGTGGGTGTGAGAGTGGCGTCGGCGAGATAAAGGTGTCAATTTGTGTTTGTTTATAATATAATGTGTCGGCGAGAAAAAGGTGTCAATGTGTGTTTGTTGACAATATTGCATGGGCGAGATAAAGGCGTTAATTTTGTGTTCGTTCAGAATACGTTCAGCTGTACGTCGACTATTTGCTCAACGGGTCCATCTACCGACAGTTTCAGGCGTTCTACCATGGCTTTCACAGCGTCTGCGCCTCCAACGCACTCATCGTATGCACGCCACTCGTACACACTTCTTCTCAACAATAATTATTAAATGAATCTACTCTCTATGAGCAGCTTCTGGATTTTGTAATCTGCTTTCTTTCTTTGTATTGTTTATATTTTCAGATTATACTGACCGCTTCACACTATATGCTGTATTGAATTTGTGTCAAATTATTTGACTAAATTGCTGCTTCATGCTGTATTGAGTTATTAGCATAAACTTCTTTTATGAATTTTTTAGAAAAGATTCTACGTCGCTTGTGCATCAAGACAATTACGTGTAAGATGTTAATTTATAACTAAATTCTCAGTCAATTTTTGTTCTGTTTTTTGTAGCCCCTTATGGGTAGGAAGTGATGTCCCGTCAGCGGATGGCCGCTGGTGGTGGTTCCTCTCTCCTTTCTTACTCCACTCCTCTCAGCCAATCAACTATGAAGCGCTGCATGTCTATTGGCTGACGTCTGTGTGTGGGTGCTGGCCGCAGATGCTGCGTCCGGAGGAGGTGGAGTTGTTGGTGTGTGGCAACCCTTTACTAAACATGCACGAGCTGCGGCGCGTCACGGTCTACGACGGCTTCAGCACTGAGGACGACACCATCAAGTCTGCGCCGCTCGCACATTCCATTCACACCTTTTTAAATTTATTTTTGTCGTGTGCAAACTGAAATCAGCAAACTTAAATAAATTTGTCCAAGCGAGCTATTTACCCCTGGTGTCGTCCCCTGTAAGTCAGAGAACAAAGAATTGACTTGTAGCCCAGAGCTCCCCGAGCCAGTCGTGAAAGGCGACTAAAGAAGGAGAGTGGTTCTGTGGCGTCTCTCTTACACAGAACTGTAAGTCTTCGCTAGTCGCACACGGTCCTTAAACTACAAATCCCCTTCCCCCGCAGAGCGAGCAATTTGCTGATTCAAACGGGGCAGTTATTTAAATTGATCAATTGCTGAGATGTAATATAGCCCACGACTTAACGCAGCAATTGGACTCTGCAGTCACCTGCTAGGATTTATTCATCAATTTAATACAGAATTTGTGATGTCTTTCCGATGGATGACAATGCGTTAAACACAGGTAGGGGTTGAATTTTAAGGACCGTGTGTAGTAACGAAGACTATTACGGTCCGGTTCTGTGTAAGAGGGCCAC
>JAQIWG010007398.1:0-12370 GCA_034695025.1 Chamaedrilus cognettii
CCAGCCGCGTTCCCAGCCGCGTTCCCAGCCGCGTTCCCAGCCGCGTTCCCAGCCGCGTTCCCAGCCGCGTTCCCAGCTGCGTTGAGAACGCATGCGTTCGGCATCGCTCTCAAAAAAATGCATCGACAAGATTAACATACGAGACGCGTGCCATCTCTGTTATGAGTGTGTCTATAAACAACCAGAACAACTTCAGAACAGAACAATCAACCATAACTTCAAACCAGAACAGCTTCAATCTTTCATGGAACACTTCTTCGTTATTTACCTCTGACATTGCAGCCATTTAAACTAATGCGCTTAATTTTCACGAAGTCAAAGGGAGCTAGCTGCAAATGTTATCGTACTGCCAATTTTCTGTCCGAAAAGTGAAAATAAAATAATGTCTACATTGGTTTGACTGGTCGATCGCTTGCACACGTCATTCTGCGGCAAAGTATCCATGACATCTTTTTGAAATGCCAAAATTGAAAACGCTTAGTTCAGTATGCTGCAGGCACATAGAGATGTGAGACTCTGTGAGACATAGTTACATACATGTACTAAGGTCTCAGACGGCCTCTAAAAGTAACCATCAGAATGGCTCACATCGCGTTCGTTGTAATCGAAGTCGGATATTGCTTCGAAAGTCTTTGAGCACCGGAGTGGGAAAGAAGAGGTGGGGTGGGAGAAAGACGTGTTGTGAACGAGTGCGGATAATTAAGGTCACATGGGTTGGCTTTCAGAACATGCGCGTTTTAAGGCTAGAATCACGGAAAAATTGTCATCGTTAGGCCTACAGTAACGTGATTATCGCAAGGTTTCTAAATCTGGTCGTATGAATTCTTCAGTCAAAGCATTATTGGCGTACTACTTACAGCTGCTCAGGCTCGTGATTCGTTATACTAACGTGTATATGAGAAACTATATTGATAAGCCTATACTATATCGATCAATAAAAAAATCGATCGATTTTGTTCATTTCATTATTGTTAAACAATGTGTAGTGGTTATAAAATTAGTAAACATGCTATAACGAGAACAATATAAGATTTAAAGACACTGATGAACTAAGATGCCGCAATCACCACTGCGAATACAACCATATTCGGTTGAAAGTTTCAAAGTATGCAACAAGAAAGTAGACAGAGAAATATATGATAGTCCTAAACGGGCGTTAGGAAGAGAAAGCGAGACATCCAAGCGGACATCCAAGCGGGCATGATTGCGTCTGACGAGATTGTTACGACAGGATTTCTCGCGTCAGAGCGAATGGCGACCGAATATTAGCGACGTGCTGAATATCACTAGCGATAGGGGGCGCAACATCGGGAGGAAGAATAGTAATGATTGAGTCGCTGATTGCAAAACAAACGGGAATTTGAGGGTGGTCGATTCACAATGCGCATTCATGCAATATAGACATTTGCATGGGATTGCAGAGCTGCTTTGTAGATCATATTTTAGTTTTTATGTGACACGAGTAAGCAATTCTTTAGTTACAGTATGTCTAACTTAGAGCGTATAGAAATGCTAGCTCAAAATAAATCGAGCTATGGTTCGCTGATATGATATGTTCTATTAATGGCCGATAGAAACCGATAGCCGAGTAATTCGAGTGCTATTCTCAGTAATATTTAGTTTTAAACGTGTGGACTACGCAAGCAAATGCAGAATGATCTTGACTTTAAAAGCAATTTTATAAACTACTTCATCTGCTATCCTTTGCTCGTCTGTATATTTTGGTAGGCTACGTTTAATAATTGATATTTATTACGTGCTAAAATAGTAATAACAGTACTTGCCTCATTTTAGACTGGTCGCTAAAAGCATTTTGCCTGTTTGGTGCAGATTTAAGAGCATAAGGTGAGATAAAGAAACTGTCTTTATGCCGCATTGGGACTTTGTGAATTTAACCTTGAGCATATAGGTTATCCTTGTTCAAAGTCAGAGAAGGATATTTTAAATGAGATGTTAAAATCGAAGTTTGTCAAATCTTGCTTAAGCATGCATGGGTTCAGGAATCCATCTTTCATTAGCAGTGAAACTTTATTAATAATTTAATATCTTACTTGGATGATCTTTGTTCAAACTCAGAGGAGACACCAGACTCCAGCCTAAATAACGAATAAATAAATTACACGTAATGTAATTATTAGGCTTTAAAACATCTCACTTAATTAGTCACATCGCGTATTTCCTTGCAAATGCTGCATCAAATCGTGCATAATTTATTATGAACAGACTGCAGATCGACGGAAATAAAAAAATTTAAGTCGACACCAAACCTTGAATGAAATTTTTCAAGCCGACACCGTCTCAAGGGCTCAGAAGAATTAAGGGTTTCTTCACGCTGAGGTGCTTTTACATTGAGTCGTCCGGGCTGTCTTCCCGGAAGAATTCTACCCACAAGACACCCGGAATCTGATCGCAAGACCTGATGTGATCAAAGGCGTCTTAGGCGACAACTCGTCATCACGCAAGACGTGTGATCGCGCAGGCTGTGGTGATTGTGCCACGTACATTGTGGTTATTAAGAGGACGTGGGGAAGACGACCAGAAGATGCACGCGTCGTTCCGGAAGCCGCGTCGTTCCGGAAGCCTCGTCTTCCCACAAGACACGTCATCACGTCCGCCTTTCCGTGAAGACCGTTCTTCCCGGTAGACGGCCGGAGAGCAGCTCGATTAACCCAATGTAAAAACACCCTAAAGCTCTAAAACGTAAATAAAAAGTTCGTTCACCCCGACGAGACGACGGGAAGTTTCGTCTTCTCGTTATTTATTTAAGATATTCCTTGGACGCACTGCAGGACGATACCGACTACCAGACTGCGGTAATGTGAAGAATAAAACAAGGCGTCTGACGTAAATACTATAAACCGCGGAAAAGCGTCAACTCTTCCGGAAAAGAATTTTGCTCTCTACCGCGCGTTCGGAACGTGTGTACGTACAAAGTCGGTACAGAAAGCCTAGCATTAATGTGACCACATTTTGAGTCATCGATATCCATTTAGCGAGAAGTAATTATTCAGTATTTAACGTTCTCTAACGTTCTCAGTACAATAGCAGTTGCTTTTTTACTGTTTACTTGATGCCTTTCTATCGATGCTGCTTGTTTGCGTTGTGTTATTGTTTTGCCTTAGTGGCCAGATAAATGAATAATTACAAGCACGCACACGCGCAACAGAAATATCACTACTAGAGCCTACCACACGACAATGCTAAATTCGCGGGGCTTGGCAGCTATCATGTAAACAACTTGCAGAAGCGGTATGGAAGAGAAAACATTTAGGGTTAACTTGACTTTAACAATTGGAGTTTTTGTATCTCGTTAGAGTTTTCATAAACATAAAAACTCTTGCGATACTATGCCATTCAATAATCATGAATAGTAAAAGACCTATTAAACGATGTTTTTACGGGAGTTTTTCAGGAAAACCTACGGATTAGATTCATACTCTAACTGTACAATGTATACGTGATACAATGGATACATGATACAATGGATACATGATACAATGGATACATGATACAATGGATACATGTTGGCTACAATTTGCTACTCGTTAGGCCTACATCTGCAATAACAGTGATCAGCTCAATTTTCAACTTTTGTGGTTGTGGTGTTTTGGGAGTTTAAGGACCGTGTGTAGTAACGAAGACTATTACATTCCGGTTCAGTGCATAGTATTTGTATCTATCATTTATTTGATGAATTAAACACTTGAATAGTATACCTTGGCTTTACTAAGCAAAGAACCGCTCCCTCTCTTTAGTCGCCTTTACGATTCGCCCGGGAAGCTCTGGACTGCTGGTCAATTCATTGTTCCCGACTTGCAGGGGCAATTTTCAACTCTCGCTCAGTGACAAACCGTTTGTGGTCGCCATTCACAAGACATAAGTCTCATTGATCCGATTCGATTTAGCATTGTTTATCGCTGACTCTGAATCGGTTCTCCGTGTCTCGTTTTGTCTCCGCTTAAACGCTCCAATCGATCAGCGGCGGATGTTTTGCGAACGCTTTTTCGTCGCATCCGTAGTGGGTTTCGATTACTTGGACAGAACGAGATAAGTCAGATAGAACCAGCAATACACGAGTACCATCAGATTAAATCGCTACAGAGGCGGCGCTACGGGGGGGCAAAACGGGACATAGCCCCCCAAACTCAGAAAGTTAGCCTCTCCACTAACCCCCCACTTTTTTAGATGCTTCCTGTTTTAAGTCCCTATTATTATGATTTTGAAAGCTTGTTGTAAGTGTTAGTAAGGGCGTTAGCCCCCTCCAACTATGAAAGTTAGCCTCTATACTTTTTAGAGCCTGTATTGGAAGCATGAAAAACCTAAACTTCCCGTCAGCACCCCCACCCCCTCCGCTCGAGAGTTCTGTTCAGAAATAAAATATACGTTGTAGATAAAGTTTTTTTAAGCTAGACCCCCCACTTTTTCCGTTGTCCCCTCTTAGCTCCCCAAAAAATCCTGGCGCCGCCCCTGGATTGCTAATGACGCAATGCGACTAAAATACGGAGAGCTTTAGAGAGTCTGAAGCATTATTTTGTGTATTCGAATGGGTCAACAAATTTTGTCTGAAATATATTATTGAAATTACTCACTTAGCTAAGTATAATTTATGTGTTTAGCTAGACCAGTTATTTCAACGTTTAGTATTTTTCAGGCTAATTAACAATTGATGCAATAATGTGTGGAAAAATTTCAAAAAAACGCTGCAAATGTGCGTGAATTTTAGTTCAATTATTGGCATGTGTCAGGCCGAAGCTGGTCTTTATTTCATAATTTTTTTTACATCAATCCTGAAAGAAGCTCAACTGTTTATTATCTTAACACAGGTTTAGACGTTTCCGCTTCGCTGAAAACTAGGAAATGAGTTTTTATGGCCGGATGCCCTTCCTGACGCCAATCGAATAAACAATAATCTGGCACTCAGCTTGCAGCAAGCGACACTTGTGTGTTTAACAGCTTTGCTGAAGGGCCTGTTACGCATGGTTTCATAGTTTCCTGCGTCGACACCGGAGCGGGGCCTTGAATCCAGGTCTTCGGACACTTCGTGCGACGCCTTAACTATACCACAGCGCCTCGCTGTTGGGCTACGTCTACGTTTTAGATAATAACAACGTCTACTATAATAATAAAGTCTACGTTTTAGATAATAACAACGTCTACATTTTTGATATTATGCCTAACAACGTCTACGTTTTAGAATAGCCATCCGTTTCAATCGCCGTGGGTCTGAGAACTAACGGAAGCACCCAACAACGGCATAATTAGCGGAATGCACTTATTGCTCACGGAACCGAGCGGCTTGATAGGCAGAGATGATATTTTCGCAGATTGCTGCTGCAGCCTCTGTTGTTGATAGGTAGAGATGATATTACCACAGACTGCTACCGCTCAGAGAATTTCGCAGACCTCCCCCATGGGGGGAGGGGGTCTAACCCCCCGGTTTTGGTTGAAAATCCCCCCAACGGTTCACCCCCTGGGGGTGTAGGCTAAGATTTGCTGATAAAACGCCGGGCGGGGGGGGGGGGGGGAAGTTTTAAATTTAAATGCTGTTTGAAAAAAATTGCGTTAAAACGAATACAGTTAAGAATGATGTTCAAATGGAAAAGCACTGAAAGCATTGTGCCAATGAATGATGATAGGCTAAATAAACAAGCACTGTTAAGAATCACCTGAAAATTTTCCGTCAGCGCCCCATCCCACCCGGTCGTGAGTTCTGCATAGAAGGAAAACACCGGCAACACCCCCCCCACGAAGAATTTTGACCCCCCCCCGAAAAAAATATTCTGCGAAAAACACTGCCGCCGCTGTTCTCTGTTGTTGTCATGCTGATAGAATTTCGTTGGCGACTGAATCAGAAACTGCGATATTTAATATAAGATAGGCGTCGAGCCGAAAACAAAAATGGCGACGAAAAACGTTGGGCCTCAAACGAATGCCATTAGAATGCTGCAGATCGACAAAGTAATAATGGCTAAATTAAACTACCGTATTCTTATGATATTGAGAAACACGAATAATAGATGATGGCCGAAGCACAGAGGGGCGCTTTGTTCGCTTCAAATCCAGCTACAGAAAAAGCGCAAAACAAAATAGCGGTACATAACCTGGATTAGCTTATAGCTCTAGTTACTGCTTATTGCTTCATGAACATTGCAGCCACTGTCGGTTGCAACGTCCAGACGCTCAGCAATCAAATTTTAAAAATGACTAAAACGAAGCTGTTAAATTAACAGATGTTCAGAAATAGTTTGCAGTGTCGTTGGCACGCTGATATGATCAAAATCTGCAAGGCTGGTATAAAAAACCGTAACCAATACATTCCGCACAAAAAGTGTAATAGGATGCTTTTTATTGCTTTAAGCAAGATCAATCCTTTACGGATCCAGGCCGTCCTTGCCTAAGTAGGCTTGCCTTGCTCACGTAGGCTACGGTATTTGAAAGTGTATGCCCGATGCCGGCGGCTGTTGACAGACATATAGCCTAGGATACATGTAGCCTAGATCTACACGTTGCCTAGGTAGCTACCATTGGATTTAAATTTCTTTGCTTGTCAAACATTTCTCGCCCGGTTTCGTTAGTTAGAAGACAATACTAATGATTTGCAGCAATTCAATTTAGTTGAACTAACTGCTCAATTTTCTAAAATGATTTTTTTTAATTGCGCACAATACTCCACACTAATCATCAGTGGCAGCGCGTTAATGGGGCTAAAAGGGAGGGGGGGAATGCCCCCCCTCCCTAAATAAATGTAGGGGGGACAGTGTTCCCCTTAAAATGCGCGCCCAAGTTAAATAATTAAATAAATATAGAAGTTCAAATATAGAAGTCAGCACGCCCCCCCCCCCCCGCTCATGAGTTATGTACATTTCTGTGCAGGGGGGGTGCTGACAATTTTTTTTCAGACACAATCATTTTCAATCATTTTCTTGGCGAGGACCACCATTCATCTTATCATTTGAACTGGCATATGTGGCATCGTCTGCCCCCCCCCTAAAATGAAACCGCTCCGCCGCCAATTCTAATCACAGCTCAATCAAACACGCCAATCAACTCAGCCACAATTGGCCAGTTATCAGGTGCCCGTGTTTTTTCCCGCGGAAAATATAGGTTTATCTATCACGTTTCACTAAGTAAAACTATAAATGAACTTTAGTGGCATACTTCCTAGTTCTAAAAATCGCAGAAGATGAATTCTCCCTCTGAGCAGAAAGTTACACCCAATGAGAAAGTAGAAGACTAATTTTAAAATAGCAATAATCACGAACCATCAAAGCGTAAATCCGATACGCACGCTCGTTCAGGGGGGGGGGGTGGCTGGTTGTCCGAGTAGGTCTAGGCTAGGGACCGTTCACATATTATATAACGCTTGAGCGTGCGTAGGAGGGTAGGGATGTTGTTATGCCCGTTGTAATGAAGAGAAATGTTATATAATATTTTCCACCAAAATTTACTTAAATTTGATCGAAAAACTGTCTCTTGGAAAGTGTCGAAAAATTGCATTATAACGCAATTTTTAAAGCTCTGGGGCGGGTATTTCAGCAAATTGTTATACAACATTGTGAAAGTTTTCTGGTCCGGCGTTAAAATGCTTTATAAGGGGTGGGTGGGTGTGGTAAAAATGATATTTTTGGCGCTATATAATATGTGAACGATCCCATGGCTGGTGGTCTGAGTAGGCAATATACGGATAAGGATTGTCGTGCTAAGAGAACACGAGTTTCTAATCTCCAACGTCCGTGTAATCTCCTGAGAGAACTGTAGGCCTATCAGTGGCATATTCCCAGTAAGAGGATCCTCGCTTAATAATTCGAGTTCGATTGTTTTAAAAGAAGCGTCAGTGAACAGTAACTAAAGGCCGGTTGCTAGACTTCGATTAGAAGTGCGATTTTATCTTGTAGTCCGAATTAACCAACCAGATTATTCGATACCATTCTTTCATATACTTTCATTGGTTAATTCGGACTACAAAATAAAATCGCACTTCAAATCGATGTCTAGCAACCGGCCTTAAGTCTTTGGTAATAGAAATAATAACAGGTAGCAGTGCAAAATAGAAAATATTAAGAGCTCTTCACAAAGCATGTCTGACAGCCGTGCGTTGTTAACTTATTATCGTGGAAATTTATAACAAAAAATGACTAAAGATTGGCATTTAACACCGGTCGATCATTTTATGATTGTTTTCCATATGAATTTGGGCTATTCCTTGTTATATACTAAATTAAGCCCCATCACCGCTTCTACAGTTCACACGTGTTTTCAAAAACTGTTAAACTTATAAACTCTGCTCATACAAAATGTAAATGTGATTGCCAGTCACTGTGTCACACAGCATACCCCGTAGATGGCAGTGCACATATTGCGATCGATTTTAGATTTGCCAGTGCGAAATGAAAATACAAATCAATGAAGAACAAGAAGTGGAATTGATCCCACTCAGTAAACCATATTAGTTTACCGAAACCACTGCATGGTCACAGTAAAGATGAATACGTAGCAATCCACGTGCACACATGCCCTGTGTAAATAGGCTGAGCAGGAAGCGTAAGAAAGAGTGGACAATTATACATTAAAAAGGACTCACGACAAAAATGAAAAAAATCTGACAGCAATTAGAAAAAAACCCGCACGTCAAAAATTAAACAAATCCATGTAGCAGACCAACGATAGTACAATTCGTACAGTTATTATGAATTGGTGGCATTCGTGACTGGTTTGAGTGCACGGAGCTTATCCTGCTGCTAAACGTTAACAATGATAAGTGTTTGAGGCATTCTGCTTAAAGATAACAACAAAGTCGTAAAATATTGCATCTTGCTTACTTGTGTGTGTTGCGAAGAGCGTAATCACGACGACAAGTAGCCGGCTGAAGCCGTTGAACTTGTACATCGTTAGCGTTGGTCCTCCTTAATCATTGTCATGCGTTGCTGATCCAGACTCGGGCATTTGCTCACGGTGTCTCATGATCCAGACTCGGGCATTTGCTCACGGTGTCTCATGATCCAGACTCGGGCATTTGCTCACGGTGTCTCGTGGCGCATTTTTTTACAGGTAGACTTCTAATCGATCTAATGATAACGGTATCTGCATGATAGCATGCGGAGAGAAATTATTTGCACGTGGGACGTGATTTTGTGAGCGCAGTGCGTCTTTGTGATTGCATTACGTACAGTAGGCCTAGATGCGCTCCTTTGTGACGAGGCCTTTTCATTTGTAACGAAACATTCGGCTAATGAGCCTGAAGCTTATAAGCCGACGCTGCACATGGATGTAATACTATCTTACCAGTAGCCTCTGCTTTTAATAAAAGTTGATCGATAATAATTATTACGCTACGCTTTTCAAATTTCAACTAAAATAGCATTAGGCCTAGCCTACTATAATTAGCTCAACGTTAAGCACTAATTGTATGTTAATGTAATTTTTATTCGTACAATCAACAATGTAAAAACGCGTACACAACATAAAGGCATATAATTTTTTTATCTTACACTGTTTGCTTATATCGTGCGACTATAGATGGCCCCAGCAAAGAATTCTAGTCACTTCGTGCACCCCTTGGCAAGGGTGGTTTAAATTCGCCAGCCACAAGTGTTCCTACAATGCCTGCGTGTTCCTACCATGCCTGTCTACGGTGGAGCCACCACCAACGACCATCAACTGGTGAAATGCGGAATTACTTTCCCCCCAAGGGATTAAAACAGCAACAACTATAGTTGTCTTGTATTTCTTGCAATTTGGCTTCACCTAACTAATAATTATAGCTACTTGCACCCTAATAATTATGGATGCCTGAATATGACCCATGTATCTATTGTCTACCATCCTAAGCAAACTCAAAAAACGCGCAGTTACAAATTGCAGCCTGTAATGACGACTGCCGCAAGATTTACTGTCACGTGACAGTCGCGGCATGCGTCAAATCACAAAAATTCACAAGTCAAAAACCAACGATTTGCATTTAACAGGGCATTCCTCTGTAATACCTTATTGTACAGTCTTCGATTTGTCCAAATTTAACTTGGGGGGGGGGGGGGGGGAAGAATACTTTGACTTTCGTGAGCGACGGGGTGAGTAGGGGCAAAAGTTTTTTGTCAAAACTTATGTTTTGTATGTAAAAATAAAGGCCATCAAAAATTTAGCTATCTCAAAATAAATAGATTTAGATCCGAATGAATTTAGAGGGTGGGAGGGGGGCAAAGTCGACTCAATAACCTACTGCTAGGGGGTACGAATCAAATTTTCACCAGTCAATTACTCAGTTAAATTTATTGATTATATTTTCTGCAGTAACTTCCTCCGCCGAAATTAATGCTTTTTTATTTTCATGCTGCTATAGACAGTGCTTTTTCAGTCCTGTGGAGGCTTTTTTAATTGGGGGGGGATCTAAAATCGACCCGCCTGCTTTTTATTTATTTTGAATTAGAGGGTCAGGAGATTCAGCTGAGGGAATTCAATCCCCCCAACCCCTTGGACAAATCGGATTCTGTTCTTCTGCACTTAGCCTATTAGACGTTAGCGTGGCTTTACTGTCTTCGAACGGCAACACGAACGTTAACAATTAAATGTCGGGAAGCACTATCGTCGATCGCTCTCGGTTGAGGCGAGTAGACGTGACTTGAGCGCTAAAAGGCTCCAAATCCGCGCGGCAATCGCTTCCACGCCACGGCCTTGCAAGCTGTGCAGTGTGTACGGCGCAGCAGCATGCACCATGCGTAGTGGTGAGTGGTGACTGCGCTGCGCGGTATTTAGACATTGAACGTTACAGCTGCTGCGCAGGGGCGGCTCTAAGGGGGTAGAAGGAGCGGGGGGGGATGGGAGCAAAAGGGGACATTGCCCCGGACTCAGAGTTTGCCCCTCCCAATTTTATATTTGTGGTCCTCGATGACGCATTTCAACGCACACGGACTATAAGCCCATTACAATTTTTGTTATTAGATTCTATAATGCTTGCCCTCAAACTATCCATTTTTTCATCTTGCACCCGCCCCCCCTTCTCAAAAAAAATTCTGACGCCGGTAACGCCGGCTCTGCTGCTGCGGGAATAATTAGAAGCAAAGCCAGATGAAGGTGTGTCGGGACTGAGGAGACATGCGCCGGTCCGATGGGCCTCTGGGTGATGGTTTTGGTGTTCAAGGACAGCGTGTACTGTGTAGTAACAAAAACTGTCCAGTTCAGTGCATCGGGATCAAGAAACGAACGGTAACCTATGCTCCTTCTCATTTAGTCGAACTTTGTGACACGCTGATGTAGTTCTGGGTCGAAAAAAAAAATTCACCGGTTTATAGGGGTGCGATTGATACAGAACGTTGATGATGTGGCTTTGTAGATTAGCCTGCACCTGATTTGGGCTTAAGTCAGACCGTAGCAATTACATAATAAACTATAGAAATAGTAGAATGAAAGTATCTAAATCTAACTCCAACCCCAAACTAACGTATAGCTCGGCTCCTGATTCTAATATTGGTATTCACCGTTGCGAGTTAACCTCGAGTTGGCTTAATCGGCGGATTGAGTGACGTCACGCTAGGCACAGGAGATTGACAACGGTCACTTTCAACTCGCCGATTGACCAACTCGAGGTTAACTCGTAATGGTGAATACCAAAATAAGTATTGGAAGGGCTAATATAGCGACGCTTTCAGCATTAATGTTCAGAAAATTGTTTCAAACTAATAAGTAGGAGCATACATTTCAGGTAGATTCCCTGCGAAAACCCGGTCACCTGAAGTTGCATGTCGCTCATAACCATTCATTCATTGATAGTTCAGATGAAGAAATAAAACGCGTACGGAAAATAAACCGCCTTATATGAGGCACAAAATATACTTCAAACCGTTTCCCTACTACGAAGGTAAATATTTCGCTTCGAGTGGCCTCCGTCGCTCGAACCATAACCAGTGGCAATAAAAAACATGATCTACTAAGTAGGCTATTGTAAATAATATTTAAATAAATGTTCCGAAAAAAACACATGAATGGTTTATGAAGCTGGCAACTGATCCTCCTCGCAGCGCAACGCCGTATCACACTTCTATCTCAGAATTCTGTCAAATATCACACTAAATACATTTTATCGTGTATCACACTAAATACATTCTATCGTGTATCGCACTAAATACATTCTATCGTGTATCGCAATAAATACATTCGGTCACATATCACACTAAATGCATTGCATCTCATATCAAGCTAAATACATTCTATCAAATGAGGTAATCCACGCCCACGGCTTCATGCAGAAGCCTGGCAAGTCGGTTCGGATTCGTGTCACTCACATCCAGCCTGCATTCTGCACCGCTACGGCAGCGTATAGAGCGAGGAATGGGGGCATAGGTGCCGGCACGAGGTGGGGGGGGGGGGGGGGGGGTGC
>JAQIWG010007399.1:0-12369 GCA_034695025.1 Chamaedrilus cognettii
AAATGCACAAATTTTGACCCTTGAGCATGCCGCACTTTTGGGGGGTCGCGGGCCGCATGCGGGCTGCATGCGGCCCGTGGGTTGCCACTTTGACACCACTGTGCCAGTCATTCAAGCGGTGAAAACAGTCACACAACTAATCAGAAAGCGAGGACGCTACTGCCAATCATCCCATTAAAAAAATCGGCGACATGAGGCCATTGTGTTCTGTTGCTTGATTCCAATTTTCTTATATTTTATTCAGCAAGCTAGGATGAAGCCGCAAGTGACAATGGAACTGCTAGCGAAGCTGGGGGTCTACTGTAATTCATACGACTCAATTTTTATTCCAGCACGGATCCTAAATAAAAAATAAGCTGTTAATTAGATTCACTCCGCGTGACATGCAACATGGTGGTCACCATAGCAAAGGGTCTGCTTCACATCCGTATGACGAAATTTTATGTGATAGTGCCCCGATAAATTGATTTCATCACACGTGTGTATGACACGTGTAGCATACAACGTGATCAGTTAGTGTGAGTCACACAGTTAGTGTGACTCACTGAAGATGATCACCGAGGCCATTATACTGTTTACCATTTAAATGTATGTATGTATATTGCACTTGTAATGCACCAAAAATATGTCATGCAAACGGAGATGAAAAAAACATCATTTGCTTGAATCGTAGGTGCGGGAAAATAACTAAATTAATTAGGCCTACAAATTTTATTACGGGAAAAAATCAAAATAACCAAGGCTTGAATATAACACAACTTCACAGTTATTAAAACGTAGGCCGAATTGATAATTCAATCTTGCACAAGTCATACAGTGCTATATAACCGCAATAACTAGCTCTATGGAATGTCAGCCTCAGAATGATAATATGAATAGAACTAGTATTTGCAACGCAGGCGAGTTATTGCATGGCAAGCACGAAGAACTGCATTGTGATTTTGAATCATCAACTCCTACAATTATTACAAAATCACATCGCCAAAAGATGCCAGTGAAATATAAATTTTAAACTTAATTAATTGGGAATGTGTATCATTAGGAAAGTAGTATCGTATTACTAGCGAAGTACTTGACCATCAAGTACTATCACAGTTTCTCCAATGTACAGTAAATCATGCGACAAGCAAGGGCCCTGTCAAATGTGTACAACTGACTCTAAGGATACACGAGGATTGAGAGCAAAATAATCAATCAATTTCAGGCGGAATTAAAAACGTGATACAACCCTGCATTACCATGTACGATATAACAAATAAAAGTTATTTTCAAAGATGACAAAATGACGCGCATGCAAATGGTCACATATTAAGAACATTCCTGCCAAATATGGAGCAAATCTTTCAGATTGGTTCAGATCTTTTGAAACTTATTACTCAGTTATTTGGGCATAAAAATTACGGTCATACTCATGGTTAATTTTATTAGGCGCATTACGCCTAAAACAAGGTAGTTTTAAAATTTGTACGTCTAATTTGAAACGGAGAGGTGTAGCATTATGCCAACCCGTTAGTAAATAGAGTCATAGGAGATAAAGTAACGGGGGAGAACTTTATAGCGACGACTTCATATTAGGATTAATGGCAGCTTACTCTATCAAATAGATTATTTTTGACAAAATATTATTCATTCAAACAGTTCAAAGCAAAATGAAAATAGATTTTTTATTTGGCAGCAACAAGCTACAGTTGTAGATCACAACAATGAAGCATGTTACAGTTGTATCGCAATTTTTATAGGCTGCTGTTTGTGGATTTTCAGGCCTAGCTCAATTCGAATTCTATAACTTGTAGCGCAAACTATTTAACATTATTTTATTACACCAAGATTGAATATAATATATTATAAATTTTGTTACACAAGAATCGCCCATGCGTGTAAATTTGTGTCTTCATTCTAAATCATTCCTCTAAATCATTCTAAAATCATTCTTTCTAAATTAATTCTTACTATGGAAATTTTCTCTACAAAAATAAGACCCTAATTAATTATTATATTTGACGAAAGTTTTTCAAACTTCTATTGAAACACGAAAAGACTCTTATGCTGGGTTTTTATATAAATATCTACAAAACACGAGTTAATTAGTCTCTGATCCCTGAGAAAATATTCAGCCATTTAAATAAATGAAGTTATTAAAAATATTCTTTCATTCCAATATCTTTGACTCTAATGTACTGGTTTTTTAATTCAAACTGAATGTTTAGCAGTGCAAAGCAATAAAAAAATATAATGCTCAAGAATACCTCCCAGGAAAAATCTACAATTTTTGATTTTTTCACACAACTTTATAGCCAGCTCAAGGCAGATTCTAACTGTTCCAAACCGCATTTAAACCTTTACATTCGTCTGAAGCCATTAAAGTTCAAAGTGCAAACAACATCCATAATTCTATACACATCATAAATCTTCTCCGTTTGTAGGTAATCTGCAACATCATATGGCTCGCGACGAAGCATTGTGGCCGAGTTGTCTAAGTCGCGAAATTTGGATTGCGAGTGTGGCAGAGAGTCAGTTCGAACCCCGGCCGCGGCAAATGATTTCGAGTCACTTCGTGCACCTTTGGCAAACGTGCTTGATTTCGTCAGCCCTGCAAATAATCATCCATTGGGGTGGAGTGCAGTAGAAAAGTTGAAGTTGAAGCATTCATCCGTTACAGCACCAGGCCTATGCACACTGCAAGAACTTCAGCGATCAGCTAGAAAGAAATCATGCCTCATTGGAATATGCACATGTGCATAATAACAATTAAACGCAACCCAATAACAGGTAATCATTTTAAGAGCCATGCTCAATCACCATCTAACACTTACAGCACCCCTCAAGAAGGCATGAAAAATATCCAAAATAAGCATTCAATATTGACGGCATCTAAATGCCACTTCATGTCGCAATACTGTATAACATGAAATTTGAACTGCATGTTATTTTGGCATATCTGGCTCTCAAAAATTTGGCTGCACTTCATTTTTGCATTTTCAAGGACTGTCCATTATATAGAATTTAGAACTGCAGCTCTTCATTTTCGCGCATGTTATTTTCAAAGGTTTGCAAAATTTATCAAAATTACATGCACGCCAAAATTTAATGTTTTACATTGTACACTCACACCTCAAAAATTCATTTATTGCGAGAATCAATTTACATCCCAACCTCAAATGCTCTAGTAGCATTTCTACACCCAACTTCCATTAATACTCATCGACCCCCCGGAGGCTAGAACTCTCTGTAGGGCTGCTCCTGCTTGTGGCACTGGCGACACTTCCAAGCGATCAGGACAATGCCCACCACACCGACGACGAGAATGATTCCGCCGATAAACGACAGACCGTCGAAGCCCCTCGGCGCCGGACACGACGGGGTCGTCGTGTGGTGATCCCCGGTCGTCGACTCGGCTGCCGTACCGGTACTATTTTGAGTCGTCATGTGAGGTTGAGTGCCGGTAGTTTGGGGTTTGGCTGTCGTGACATCTCCGGATGTGGCGGCAGTGTGTCCCGTTGTGCCGGTAGCATTGCCTGTAGTATCGGTCTGGCCAGCGGTTGTGGCGGTCATGGTGGAGTCACCGGTAGTTGAGATTATTGCGTTTGAGATAGTTGGCACAAAGGTTGCCGTGGCGGCAGTCGTAGTGTCGTCGACGATAGTACTGGTAATCACGGTGCTTACAAATTGGACGGTGCTGGCCAGAGGGGTGGTAACCAGACTGGTGACGATGCCAGTAGTACCGGTTTCTGAAGTGTTGCCAATAGCCTGACACTTCATTCCCACTGCAATGTCGAACAGTGAGAAAATATCATGATGAAATTTTTCATAAACACTTATAATATAATATTGATATATAATATTTGTTAGGTTCTTAGGATGATATGCAGGATCTGATCTGGCTCTTAAAAAAAATTTGCCAAAAATTTGCAAATAATTTTCTTCAGTATTCCTTAATTTTTTTCTCGAAGTTTGTTACACATTTGTTCCCTTCGGGTGAATATACATTATACCACAGCGAGACGCTGTGGTATAATGGTTAAAGCGTCGGACTTTGAGTCCAGAGGACCAGGGTTCAAGTCACCGCGCCGGCAACTTTAAACCATGTGCTACAGACCCTTCAGCAAGGCTGTTAAACACACAAGTGTCGCTAACCCCATCCCAGATAATTATTTATTTAGTTGGCGTCAGGAAGGGCATCCAGCCATAAAAACTCAGCTCCAACAGCTCGATCAGGGCGAAAAGTCTAAACCTGTGTATATATGGATATTAACAGACTAAACAATAAAAAGGCGGTTAGTTAGTTAGTTATTGCTCTGTTCATCATCATAGATCCAGTAATTGGGTTTCTATGAACAAAGGATGAATAAAAAATTAGCCAAAGGCTTTCGCCTAATGGAAATAAAATTCGCCAACTGTTCAAAAAAATCTTTCTCGGCAATTTTGGTGACTGGCAGTGGCAGATCAAGCCCTGATGGTATGTATTGGATAAGATGTCTGCGATGATGAAAATAAATTTATACATTGTGAAGACCTGTAGCCTCAGGACCCAGGCTGCTTTAACCTTCCCCCCCCCTAAGAAAATCACTGGATCCGGACAAATCTCTTAGGTCGTCTGGGCGGCTGCAGAGGGGGTAAGCGTATCCTTGCCCCTGCTTCCTGCGGTGACACCGTGGATGACAACAAAACAGTTGTAAGCTAAGTCAACTGATGCTGCGTCGTTAATAAAAGATCATTAGAAGTGGAACACGAAGTTGTCAAATAAGTATTTATTTTATAAATTGTAGCCTGTAACACTCCCAAGAGTTTTACACTAAACCAAAATCTAAAGACATGACATAAAAAACCTAAACAATCTATTATTTATCATTGTGATACACGTGAAATTAGAGCTCAATATTTCAAAGGAACACATATCCACAGACGATATGTGAAAAAAGGCAATTGTTCACAACGTGACCGAATAATTAGTATCACAATTCAGAGTCAGTTGGACCTAGCTTGAGCTCGTTTCAGGTTAGTATTAGTTCTAGGATTTCGAGTGAGATAGCTAGTTTACATGGCGAGTTCTTGGTTATCCCCTAGAGTTTATTGGGTTATTAGGTTAGCTAATCCATGATATGCTACACCAAGACACGATCTGCAGGATTCGCGGACAAAAATTAGTTGAAGTTCAGAATGATCATCGACAAAATATGCACCAAAGAGTTAGTTGAAGTCGCTAGTTTTCCAATTACAATAGTTTATTAAATTGTTTTCCTTCAAATGTGGCAAATCTACAGGCTGACTAAAAAGTTGACAATCCGATGGCACGATTTTCAAATTACACTCTTCACTGCAAATCTTGCATGAGAAAATCATGTTAAGCAATTTAAAATTATGAGTGTGGAGAAAGATTTACCATAACAAAATTTCTGTAACTAAATCCAACATAAAAATCGTACTTCTCCCCTCCAGGACCTCACAAAAAATAAAAGGGAGGCTTGCGTACTTACTCTCAGGTGCAACCTCAAATTTAACTTCACCTCGTTAGAACGCTCCCACCACGCCCTAAAAGATTATGGTTGCCATCTGGCAGGCCCACTAATGATACCTTCTCTATCTCCAACAACAGGGATTCGAGATAGGACTTTTACCATTACGAAAGTTTTAAATCGGTAAAACTCATCAAGAGGCGTGTGAAACCTTAAATTTAACTCCTAGACGAGCACAACTACATGCTAACATGCACGCAACTGCATGCAAACACGTGTTGTCGGACATAGGGAGGTTATCATTAGTGAGTCTGCCAGAGGACGACCAGATTATTCTAGAGTTACCACCTCTGGTGATATTACAGGAGACTACTCAACAAGACTAGTACGGGTACTAGAAAAGAAAAGGTTTAAGATACACGTGCGCTCGTGTACAACGACCGTAGAAAACGTCTGCCATATGACTATTTATAAGTCATACAAGGGACCAGTCGAGTCTCCCAAAAGGAGCCGGCAAGCACCGCCACGACCTCAGCTCATAATAATTATCATCAGCCAATCGTTCAGAATCCTGACCCCCATAGTCCCATCGCTAGAACTGTCACAGGAGCTCACGGGATTCGCATAATTTGGATAAATTGCATGAATTTGGCCATTGATATGCAATATCAATATGCGTTGATTGTATTTCTAGTTTTAGGGATTCTTGTTCAAGGAATTCTAGTCCAAAGGTTTCTACTTAAAATATTCAAGAAGAAAAGGACCTAAAGAAGAAGAACTGTTATAATGCAGTCCTTTATTCATTTATAACCAACGTTTCGCAGCACTGGCGTGGGAAAGGATGGGTGACACGCCCCCCAAAAAGCATCAACAGTACTGAGAGCAGCTTACCGGTTGACATGATTGCCACGAAGCAAAAGGTTGTCACGAACGCGCGAAAAACCTTCTCCATTTTTCGTTGGCGGAGGGCGAGGCTTAGCTGGCACACGAAACAGGAAATAAATTTATAAACGTGTTAAGGAAATTTTTGGACAACCTGCTGTTTCAGAATAACCCAAAATAGCATGTTCGTCAAGGGACATACTTATTCCCGTCTCCTTATTCTATATTTCACCGGAACATGTTCTAATATTCAAGGGATCTTCTCCACTGTCCTAAAACGCTTCCTTCAGGTCTACAACAATGACAGAGTTGCTCGAGATGGATCATAAACGTATTATAAAAAGGGACAATTCGCTCAATTTTATTCAGTTATCAGTTATTGTAATTTGTGCAGTTAAGAACTGTCGGTTAAGAACTGTCGTCCTCTTTTAAAAATGTCAGAATCTTTCAAATAGTGCTCGTTGAATGCTTCGTGAAATTCAATTGACTAGCTAAACAAATTAATGTAATTGATTCACAGTGCCTATGATTAGCCGGCCTAGGCCTACTCTTATTTACTGTGAAACACGAATTTTTACTGCACGTAATTTTTGCGTTTTGGTTCAGACATTTTTGCTGCACTACTGCACTTAATTGTAGCATTTCTTAGGACTGTCCAAGTGTCCATTATATGTAAACAGCCTCTGCAGCTAAATTTTTGCTGCATGTCATTTTGGAAAATTTATCCAATTCGCGAAATTCAGCAATGTCGCTGCCAGAACACAGCAATCCTACTGCAGGCCTATGCATCTATATCGCTGTCAGCACTCCGCACACAGCAGTCCGTCACAGCAGGCCTGAATATTAGTCAAAAATTAATTAGCAGTTTTTCTACTTAAATTAAATTTTTATTAGCATTTCGAAGTTTTTGCTAATTTGATTTCCAATTTTTATATAGTCTTAATCGCTCAAGGGCTTACACATGAATGTTGAGGCCTTGTATTTTTAAGTATATTGCCTTCTATGCAAATATTCTGCATGTGAGCCACAGTACATACGAAAGGCAGATCTAACCCTAGCCCTTACAAAATATAAGTAGCGTTACGCCTGCTGCTTATAAATCAATAGTGCACTCCCATATGCCCTTCAAAAAAAGAGTAAGCCTAGAGTAGAAATACGCCACTATCGTCCATTTCTACGAGTAATGCTACTCCTACCCATTTCTAACAGCCGATCCGACTACGGCTTTCAGCAGTCACTGTAAAATACGCGATCTGTATGCAAGCCAGTGGCGTGCGGTGATGTATCACAAGCATTATGTGATGCATCACGGCATCGACACTGGCGTAACCGAATTCCCGTGTCTAGTATAGGCTATGATAATATTATTATACATGGGCATTAAAGGTGATAGAGCGTAATAATAAGAATTTTGTAGGACTACCTCATAATTACTGTGAAATGAAATTGAAATTAGGCATAACTAAGCTTGAACATGCAGATACGGGTGTAGAACGTAGGCCTGGGCAAAATTTTATTAATATTAATAATAAGATGATATAATTTAATAGTAGACTAATCGTTGACATTGAATGATTGTTTCAGTCATTTCTTGCAAAATAATACAGGCTTGGTATAGCAAGCTAGGCCTATGTGCTATAGGCCTAGCTAAGACCAATGCCTACTCAAAAATTTGCAAATTTTCAATGCTATATATAGTCCATAATCGTATCGTGTCGTAGACAAGTAGCGTATGATAAGACTATTACACAAATAAGTAATTAACACTAGTAGACCCTACGGTTAATTATAAGTGTTTCTGTGTGTTATTAAAGTAGGCTTAAGCGCAGCGGTTGTTATGTTTGACATAGCAAATCTTGCTGTGTAAAAGTAGAAACAGAAGATGGTAAAGATCGGCGTCACTTTTTTGGTTCCTACTCACATTCTTTGCGCTGGTGCGCATCCGTGCTCTGTCTCAGACAAGCTCTCAGAGCCACAGGCTGCAGGCCAAGCGGCTGCAGGCCAAGCTGTCCTGTGCACGCACCACGCCTACTTTAGAATGTGACTTTCACAACATTGAGTGGCGAACAAAAGTTAACTTATCCCAATCCTTAACCCAGCCCTAACCTTAATTTCATAACCCTTACCCATATTTAAGAGAGCAACATATATCTGAGCGCGGATGATTGGCAGTTGCGATACAGGCTTAGGAATGGGTCTGGTTCAGTCACAGGGCAGCTCCTTCTACAGCCGCTTTAACAGTGACTGCTTGCGCAAAATCTTGGTCAGTGTTCAAAGCCAGGGTCTCCGTCACGCTTTTTCTCTGGCGTCCAGACGCCAAGATCGAGGAGTTCTATCCTGTTGTATGCATATATGTACTTATGTATGTACTTATGTATGTACTTATGTATGTACTTATGTATGTACGTATGTATGTATATATGTATGTATGTATACTGCACTTATAACGCACCCAAAAAAATATCATGCAAACTGAGATAGATAAACATTATTTGCTTGAATCGTAGGAGCGTGAATCGTAGACCTATGTTATGTTCAACATAGCAAATCTTGCTGTGTAAAAAAAGAAACGGTAGATGGCAAAGATCGGTGTCACTTTTTGGTTCTCTACTGTTGAGACGCAGTGTCTCTATTTAGAGGCGTCTCGGGCATCGGCATACGAACAAACAATGCATATATCGATACTTTTGAAATCTAGCCTCTGGAAATGACAGGTGTTTGTTTTTTGTGATTCCGTGACGCTGGGATTATAGTTCTTGAATTTTGTAGGGCATTTTCAGGCGTCATAGCCTCCGCGAAACCACTTGACAGAAACCCTGCCCCGAGCAATTAAGCCGGGAAGCAAACGCAGGTTGGCGCAGCGGAGCAGTGCGCAGCTATAAATAGTCTAGCCTATCCGGGCCAAAACCTCTGGCCCGGGCAATAGCCTAAAGCCGCCATCTAGCTGCGGTTTTCTACTTTTGCAGCGTTTTGCGTGTCATTTTAACGTATGATGTGGCATGAAAAGCATAATAAATAGAACACCACAGAAGCCTACGGCATAGAAGTCAGAAGAAATTATCTCTCAATTAATTCTATCTATAGTAAAATTTGACCTCAGTTACATATACCACGCATCCGTAATTTTGGTGTATTATCACAAAATAGTAGGTTAACTTCCTCATCCTTAAAACATTCTACTAAAACTATCATCCTTAAAACATTCTACTAAAACTTATGTCATTTCTAACAATTTGGTAATATTGTAATTCGGAAATTATTACTGGGTAGACCACAGGACTAGCTAGACTAACATCTAGCCACGCTGCTCTAGCGTCTGTAGCCGAGATTTCCTTTAAGCTGTTTCACCGGCATCCAGACGCCAAGGCTCAAGTCCCGAGACGCTAGAGTTTTTATTTCTGGTGCCGCAAACATGGGCGTTCTAGCATACTATATTATATTATGCAATAATTATAGCGCCCCGAGACCTTTTAAATTTCTCGTCTGTAGATGCATGAGGTACAATTTTTGGATTCCCGAGACGCCAGGGTAAGAGTTTTTACGGCTGTCAAATTTTCTGGCGTCATAGACTGAGCGGCGCAAGTCGCCCTAAAACTCGCAAGCTTTGGCTATCAGGAGCTCAATGGCCAAAGCTTCCAATGACTAGCGTCGAGGCGTCAATGGCCCGAAAAAAAAATCACAAGCGCCAAAATTCGTTAAAAACCCGCGTCTCGAAGATTTCAGAGGTTAGTCGCTTTAATTGCTTGATATCTATGGGATATTATACGCTACTCTCATGGATGTGACGCCAGAAAATGAAGAACATGGCGTCTCTAGACGACAAAGTGACTTGACCTTGGAGTCTGAACGCCAGAAAAAGAGCGTAACGGATGCCCCGTCCATAATGATGGTTGCTAAAAATCGTAGCCAGATGCGCATTTTCACATCTATGAAAAACTTCAAGTTGAAGCTAATAAAATTTGTGCCAATCTGCATTGGGTCAGCATTGTTTACGGTTAAATTACTTGCAGCATTTTGTTTGTGGTAAATACTGAATAAAATAATCGTTAAGTCTCCATCTTCGGTTATCACTCACTAAAACTGCGATTGCTACTAAAGCTAGAATACTAA
This sequence comes from Chamaedrilus cognettii, assembly GCA_034695025.1. NCBI lineage: Eukaryota > Metazoa > Annelida > Clitellata > Enchytraeida > Enchytraeidae > Chamaedrilus > Chamaedrilus cognettii. Next base: position 10,446 of record JAQIWG010007399.1, read on the forward strand.
GTGTAAGTGTACCACTTAGTGTAAGTTAGTTTACTAGTTAGTGTACTACTTAAAAAGCCTTTACTGTCGAGAACTCAAGCAGTAAGGTCTATTTGGACGACAATCATATAATGATCTAAAGGTGCCCCTTTATTTTGCATCAAACTTTTGGGGTCGAGTTGCAGCTGTATCCGAACCAAAATGCTTCAACGCAAAAGTTATGTATGTCGAGCAGTTAAATACAATCTGATGATCACATTTTTCCATGATTCCATCAATTAGTAGTCGATTTAACCCTTCAACAACACCTTTAAATAACTAGATTAATATTAGTTTAAAATATGCATACCATAAAGTGCAATAAATATTTTGTGTAAAATATTTGTCAATAATTAAGTTCGGTGAGCGTTACAATATGCAAGGCAAAAATATTGGACAAGTCTTAAAAAACTATTGTTAATTTATTTGTGCGAAATGCCTAGAGGCCAGCTTGATTTCAAATAATAAATTGAGGTGGGACAACTATGTTGGACAACTATGGACAACTATATTACATCGGTTCATAAATCGGTTAGATCGGCGCACTATTTAGCGAATCAATTGGCTTGAAGTTATTTAAGTAGTATTCCATTTAGAAGCATTCCCTATTATCGCCCTTCGTTTCTGGTTCAGTTCCCTAATAGGAAAATAAGTTAAACATTGCTAATAAATTTTCTGCGCTTAAATACTGGACGGTAATTACCAGAGATGCTGGACGCGTCAATTCCACCTCAGCCCCCGTTAGCTGGAGTCGGCCTTCCCTCGCTTCTCTTCGACCCCTCCCCCCGGTTTTAACCCCTTTCCCAAGGCAGCTCCAAGCCAAATGCACAGACGCCAATTTTTCTCTACTGACTCTTTGAAACATCACAGTTAGAGACCTCAGAAACTTTTTCCAAATTTAGAGAAACATGCGGCAAGGTAAGCAGTTTTATTTGACAAAAATTACATTCTATGCAGAAATATGCGCAAAAAATGATAATTATGCAATTTAATGCGGAAAATAGGAAGTAAGCGTAATTTATGTAGAAAATTAGGAAAACGTGAAATATGCAAGAGATGATTGCTAGAAAAAAACGCGATCGAGTTTTTCTTACGTCCTTAGTCAAAGGAGAGCGAAATTACAAAGAACTACCACTAAGGTTAGATCAGGATTGGGTTATGTTTAGGTCAGGGTTTAGTTTGATTAGGGTTACGTTAACATTTGTATTAGTGAAGGTTTATAGTGCTTAATTCTTTCAAGGGCTATTTTTTACATTTCTACCCAATGATGTACCAAAGGGCAAGAAAACTATTCTTCGCCACCCGGCGATGTACATGGCCGCTGTCTTCCAATCACGCTCAAATCATTCTCGCGCGCAGACTTTGTCCTAAATGTTTGTTTGACATTTTGCTTTTCCTTATTCCTCATTCGCTGTCATAATCATATTCTGTATTCTTTATTTTGATGCGTTGATCCACTATTCTATTTCCTTATTTCTTATTTGATAATTCTTCTTCCAATTATGTTTAAAAAAAAATTGAAGCAGCAACAAAATCAACTACAGTAAGCAAATAAGGAAACGATCATTTCCTTACAGGCCTATTTTTCTTTTACATTTTTATAGTTTCAATTCTGAGAATTCTTCAAGAATTTTAAAAGTAAATTGCTGATAAGCCTCACCAATTTACCGAACTTGGTTTGCACATTCGGAATCCCGGTAGCCCTACCCATATAAGAAAAAATATATCCTCTATATACTCTGCCGACATCTATATTCTCTACTCGTATTGGCTTAATGTACTAATGTATTGGATTGTATTTTAATGCTATGTATTTCAACGTATGACAATGAATCCTAATGTATTTGAGTGTATTTTAATGTATTTTAGTGTATTTGAGTGTATTTGAATGTATTCAAATGTATTT
>JAQIWG010007400.1:0-12369 GCA_034695025.1 Chamaedrilus cognettii
CTTAATTTTACTGCATACATTATTATTTTTGACTTAATTACGCTCGTTAAATTGATTTTTTGAACTTTTTGTGCAAATATTCGTAACTTTTGAACTAAAATATATTTCCAAATGAAATTTGGTGGTCTAGTTGCAAATTATCTCAGCTACAATCCTTGCAAATATGAAACAAAAATATTTATGACTGAGTTATCGCGATATCGCTAGGGAATTTTTTTTTTGGACTCACTCTGTATATAGTCATATAATCATTTACAATAAACAGATATTCTCTTATACGCTTCTTTTCCTTTCAGCTGCATTTGCGCATTTTGTCTATGAAAAGTCAATGATGATGCCCCTATTTTTTATTTCTTATGCGATTTGAAATAATTTTTTTGATAATTAAAAAAATATTTGCCATTTGTCTCCAACAGTGTACAGCATCCATGACAACGGTTGTGCTAACATTACATTTGTATCCCAATTTCTGTTTGGTGCTGTTTGTGACGTTGTGGCTGCCACTAGTTTCAGGTAAGTGAATTGTGTTAGCACTTTAAACAATCTTTTTAATTTTTTTTATTGCAGACGGCGGTCAAGAAGAATTGGAAGATCTGATTCTAGAAAGTAAAAACTGTGGCGATCGACGATACCAGGACATTATACAGACTCTGGCGTTATCAATGATTATGTTCTTCTTTGCGTCGCTGCTGTAATATTAACAGTCTCCTAATTTGGCTCAATATGATAATTATTTGACCAATATTCAATGACCACAATGACAGTATCATGAGAACATTTTTTATGCCATAGTGATATCGAGATCTGGAAAGCGTGAACTTAGGCATAGGCCTACACGAGATTTTCTCACGAATTCATTGTGATTGATGTCTATATTTCTTGTTTTACCGTGCGTGATGTTATGACGTTGAGTGTCTGCGTGATTGCTCGACGATGGTGCTGATTTTACCATAGTTGAAGTGTTTGTAACCAAAGCCCATATTAGCGGACAGGCCCCTGTCCCGAGATTGGAAGCCGAGGCGACTTGATTATGAGACGATATAGCAGGACATGTCTGTGCATGTCCGTATGAAGCACACTATACTCCTGAACAACTGAACCTATGTACCTCTGCACCTTTAATATTTAAAGAGATTAGTAATACAAACAAACGTAGGCTACCGGCAGGCTAAGCCTTGTCCAGCACGCTGGCTGTAGTGGGCGTAGAGCTGCTGAACGCAAGATTATTACTTATCACTAAATATCGGCGTCTTCAAGTGGTCTAGTCAAGGATACTAGTATAGGCCTGCTCTAGCTTGACGTGAGTTAACCGACTGTCAGACGATGCCTTCGAAAAACGAGAATCTAGCTTTGAAAGCTTGCTATTCAAATGGTTGCTTTTCGAAGTTTGTATTTCAAACACGCCGCGTATCAGCTGGAAAATCGTAACTCGCTTCTGACGAAGAAAATTTCGCTTTTAGAAAGAAGAGAGATGAAATGCAAATCGGTTCGATTTAGGTGCACCAGCCGGAAGATGATTTTGAAACGCACCGTCTGAACACTCTTGCTTTTTAGATAGGCCTATTTGTATGTTCTTTTTTTGACAAACTAGTTTTTTAAATGCAAATTTTTCAAATGCATCGTCTGACGGCCGGTTTATAAGGGCCTTTAAATTTTGTGTATACGCCCACCAGTTGCAACTTGCGGATGCAACCTGGGTTGCCCGAAGAGAGGGGCCATGAAAGGTCGCTGATAAATAGACATTGTGGCCTCAATTGCCCCGCTAATAGTTAAAATTATGTTTTAAAATAAACAACAAACACACAGCACTCTGGTAACATTTTAAATATAGACTCCAAATAAGCTATGTCATGGCGACTTGGGTCAATTTATGAATTCTATACAGGTCGCTTACTCGCTGATTGGTAATAGGCCATGCATTATCACAACTTTGCAAACTCGCATAGCATGTCATATTTAATTTTGTGAAGTTCATGTGTATTGCGTAGGCCTAAGTGTTATTTTGTTATGCACAAAATATCGCATCGTGCTCCAACCTAGTTTATGCCGTGGTGATAGGAAAAATGTAATGAATGAAAAATCGACTTGAATGACTTGATATGCACCGGACGACCCAGTGAGTAGATTCTGAGAAGTGACTGAGTTGAAGAGTCGGCGAGCTTGCATCTGAGAGATCGCAGTTTACTCAGTGTCATATCAAGTAGGCACTATAATGACACAAGGCTATCATACACAGCCTGGTGGGAAAACAATATAAGCAATCGTAGGCCCTTACTAGAACGGATAAGTTCGCCTGTCTCAGAGACAGGCGAACTAACTAACTTGACTCTGGTTTCTCTTCAAACCACGAATAAATCTTTCGCCTTTTACTAAAGATTTCCGTGGGGAGGAACATTACAATGAGTCTATGGAGTACCACGATGCACGTCAATATTGCATGCACGGCGGAAGTATTGTTAGCCATAGACTGTAGCTTAACAATCAGACTCCTATACCTTGAAAAATTAACCTCTACATCTTGAGTTTTCTCAAGAGCAATATTTCGAAAAAATATGGATGACTTGATAAGCTTTTAATTTTTCTAAGAATGTGACGCTATGGACGAGCGCGTTTTGACGACGTCGCTATTGTGATTGAAAACCTCTCAACTCGATGTTTAACGTCAATGATGAATACAAAGCTGAGCAGGCTCATTCCATAATTCTAGGTCAACACGATATTCAAATTAAAAATTTGTTAATTTAATATGTTCAGCCGGTCATCGTCGACACAATGTCGTGTATTCTTTGTCGTACAAACTTCCGTCGAGAGCCAAGTGGTGTCTATATTTATACTGTCTAGCTATTATTTTTTTACCAGATTTGCGACACCGGTGACGTCTAGGTTATAGATCTAGCCACAGACGACTAAACGATAACAAAACGCTGACATCACCCAGTTTGGCTGAGTCGAGTGTGGAGAGATTTAGATTACCTTATCACTGGGCTCCCAGGACTTGCCCAGGCCAGTCCAACGTGTCAGGCCCCAAGAGCGTCATCAAATTCTTGGCCCTGGAATTAATGAAGGGAATTATTTTTGATGAGCAATCATAATCTGACACCGTTAATTGAATGTAGACCCTGGGAGAATCGTCCCGCGTTGTTTGCTTTCCCGCGTCAGCTCATTCAGAGGCTTACAGAGCTGGCCTGTGCGGATTTGAGTTTCCTCTGGAATGCTAGCTGGCTGTGGGTTGAACAGATTTCGTTGTTTTGATAAACGTTAATGGAAAGTGGTATTTGATCTGGCTGACACCATTCAAATATGCAGCATAGGATATCGTCATTGGCGCGCACGGCAATTATCCAACTTGTATTTATAGACTGTACCCACTTTGCATTAATAGACCTACAAATATTAGAATGCTAGCAACTGACTTCTATATGCCGAATAAAATGACGAATCGTTGTAAATTTACCCTTTCGCAGTAGGGAATTATGGAGTAGGCATTCAATTTTAACCTGCACTAATTTAGTAATTAAGCCTATATCTAGGCTTTAGTTTTAGAGCGAGACAAATGGGACATTGGGCCTATGGACACTTATCGCCTCGTTGATCGATCCTGCTCGCTCTGGTTTCCAACAGTGAGACGCGTTGCATTCTGTTGCTTTAATTCATGCAGCGAGAAATGACCGTCCAAGTACTGTATCTGTTGCAAAACAGTCTCCACAGTTAGCCCGCTATTGAATTGTTTTCGTATCAAAAATAAACAGCACGGTAAATTAACAACGCGCACGAGATACAGTTAATGACTATTAAACCAAAGATCCAGAAGCGAGACTGTATAATCGGTAAGCCTATCCGACATACAAATTGATGCACTACAGAATGGCAAGGAATTTTAAAGCAGCATAGCGACTGTTTGCGCGATTGCTGAGCGATAATATGCAATCATAATGCTGTCGCAAACTCATTTTGGAGAAATGCTTAATGTTGACAGTCATTTCCATCCAACAAAGTTCACAGTATATTCGCGATGCGGTACTTCACGTGCCAACGACGTGTGTTTGTACTTATGAACTAGGAATGCGCGATGACGTGCTTTCACAACAAAAGTCGCTACTTGCAAGGGCCCATTGAGGGCCAGACGACGCGCTAACTGGCATTCAATGGGATGGCATATATCATTGAAATCTGAAAGGCTGCACTCCGCGTCTGTTGAGTGGTGATCAAACCCCCGACGATGCGCCGAGTATAGTTCAGAGAGCGATATTGCCTATCAATGGAAGGTCTCGCTTTAATGCGAGCGTCTTTAACGAGCCGCTGTTGTGACTACATGACGTCACGCACCCGATCGGGTAAATTCGGATAATTTGATTGTGCGCGCGGATGAATCGGAGGCTATATATGAGATATTGGAGTGGTGCGTTGCACGTGAGTTACTCGGTACGCCCCCGCCGTAGAATAACATCCACAGGATGCTGAGTAATCAGTTGGACGCGCAGATCTATGGGCCGAACAATAGTCAAAATTTTGATCTGCGCTATAGAAGAATCACTGCAGCCAAACTATCACCGTAGAAATAGTTTGCCTTTAAAGAGAAGCGTACAGTGAGACGATTGTATAGATCTACTCTACTGTAACAAACTCACAACGGCAGATGCGCGGTAGAAAAAACAAGAAGAGATAACTAGCAGTGATTATCACAAATAGCTCACTTCGAGTAATACCGTAAAACATAAATTTTGCTGCACGTTATTTTGACTGTTTTGCCTCTAATAAATTTATGCACTAAGTTAGTGCACTTAATTTTCGCGTTTTTGAGGACTGTTCATTATTATATCGCTTCTGCAGCTTTATTTTTGTGGCCTGTAATTTTGGCGAATTTGCCCAATTCACTAAATTCTCCCAAATTAGGCCTACATGCACGCTAAAATTCAATGTTGTACAATGTGCCTCTGTTGCATTTTTACCAAAATTTGCGAAAGATAGATTTATGACGCCCAGTCGAACGTCATATTTTTCTCCTAGCGTAATTCCGTACTTTGTCTTTGGACGAATAAACTTCTTGCCGATGTAGCCCTTGTGCAGATTTGCGTTGCATGCCAGTAACTGTTATTGTCGGTGTTGACTGACACCCCTTTGCTAAAGGCTAACACTTGTATTTGCTATCTAGGCAGACGACATCTGTAACACTAACATGTCAGCCTGATTTTCTCTCTAGACTACAATAATACAGCCTATAGCTATTTTTAGTATTTTACCATCAGCATTGCCGCCATTGTAAGCACGGCGCAGTTCATATGTTACTTCATTCGTATATTCGGGTATACTGGTGCCGATCTTTCAAATAAATCCTTACGTCCGATTATTATTTGCCTCGAGAGGAAACCGTAAGTAAATACTCGTGCAAGTCGCAGCGCATCGAGTATCACTGAAACAGTCTGGGCTAAGTCTGCAATAATGCTACAATACTATACACGTAATCTCTTTCAATATATCCCAGGTCAAATCGTCGGAGTGGTGTTATTTCCGAACCAATTAACGAAATAGGTCGGGCTAAGTTTAGTGCGAAAGATAATCGACTGCGCCAATTAGGACAACCACTGTCAAACGGATTCCCGTCTGTTATCAGCAGTTTACGCTCGTGACATGTTAATGCCGCTTTGCAGTGTAACAGTACGCGCAATAGCGTTAAGTACAGATAGACATTAATCAACACACGAGACGTACCGCACAATAGCGTTAAGTACAGATAGACATTTATCAACACACGAGATTAGCGCTCTGAATCTGAAAAACAAGCACGAAATTTAGGCAAATCTCGGAAAGTACTTAACAAGCAAATAAATCCACAAAGGCGCCAAACTTCCTTTATCGAAAGAACCACAATGTCATGTGGTCAGCTTGCCCCGACACAGTGAACGCTAACCACGACAGTGTCAACTAGACACCGTAGGCCTACGCAAAATCTCATCCTAACGACTTGGGTAATTAGTTTCGTTGAACCGTTCGACAGAGGTCAGTGTGATTCTTTCAAGTGGTTCACGTCGACACCACGCCTTCCGTGTGCGACCGTTTGAAGAAGCTAGCTGGCCTTCAAGTTCGCACGATTCACCCCGCCGAGATAATTGCTACGTGCCAGAGCCGGCGTTAAGGCCCCTCGCACCCCCCAGTTGGGGGGCGAGGGGGGGGGGGCTTTTGATGGGCCCACTGGGGGGAGCATCATTGACTTAGACATAGTAGTCTCGTCAAAAAGTTATGTTAACACGTTAAAGTTAAAAAGTTAACACGTTTCCTGATGATTTTTGGGGGAATCCAATGGGGGGCTACTGGGGTGTAGTAGGTTGTAAAGGTTTCATAATACTATCTGTCATAACTGATGTTTATATAACCGCCGGTCGTCAGTTTCGCTCTGGAAAGGAAATAGAAAGTTGGTTGACAGAGAAAATTGATATTGCCTGCCCCTCAACTCCCCACTCCCCTGAACCCCCAATACGAAGTTTTCGGGGGGGGGGGGGGGGGGGGGGGGGCAGAGCACCCTAATGCCGGCCCTGCTACTGCCTATACTGTCGTGCGGTTCCGCCAGACCTCAGACCTATTATAATCGCTGTGAGACCCGCAATCACGGTAAACGGTACAGTTTGTAGCGAGACGGCGTTTTGCTTTGAAGACGACGTACAATGGAGCGTGAAGCGATTAAACGTGCTCGCTCGTGAACGGGGAATGATTTGAAAAGATTCCTCTGCGCCGATTCACGAACAGGAAGGGCACATTTATAAAGCCCAGCCTGCGTGCCACACGCCTGGAGGCTTATAACTAGCTGGTCTGATAGTGATGGGAATGAATGATAGCAATGTAAATGGTCATTGAAGGAGAATGCAGAGAATTTCAAAGGCCAGGGGGTGTGGTCGCTTGTCTCTTGCAAGGTTGTAGGCTTGTAGTCTCTACACTTGAACTTTGAAGCGCTTCACGAGTCAATGGTTAATGTAAGCTAGAAAGTATCGCAAGCAGCGCCGATCGATAATAGTTTGCACTTGGCAGTGCAAGAGTTGTGAAGCTGTCAAGATTTTTTGGGCGCTTCAATTTTTGTACATGAGATCTACCATAATGATCACACATTTGTAATCAATCAATCAATAATTTTGTTAATTATGTTGTTGATATATCTTGTTGTTATACGTTGTTGTTATATTCCTTAAGCTTTATTTCGGCTATGCCTCTGTTGAAGATGAAATGTCAACTCAAAATTTCAACAGTTATATGCCTACTGACGGCCTAGCGCTCGACGACTTCAAAGCGAACCCGGTCTTTGGCTAATCGACCAACAGAAATATATGGATGGGTTAATAACTATCCAGTTATTGGGCTCGTAGCTTAATTGTAGCCTTAACGCGCCTTTAACACTTCAAGCTAAGACAACTATAATGCACACAAGAACAAAATGTGGAAATGCTGCTGCAGTTGAACCGGAAAACAAGTTAGACAACGCACCGGTGTTGCATTACCGTATACGATTGTTGGCTAAACACAAGCTGGCAGCGATATGCAGTGTTGATAAACACTCGGCAGACTGGCAGTCCTTCAGCGCCGCTCAGTCCACCCGATACCCGCGCGCATATCGCTGGCTAACGAGCGAGGTGTTAGGACAGTGTCGGTAATGGGACCGCAGGGAGAAATGAACCATATTGCCCAGCGGAGCATTTTCTAGGATTTCTCAGCCCTTAGTGCGAAATCTCGCAGCCTTGCAGGAAGGGCGATATCGGGCCAGGTCCGCGTGTCATTCTGACTTGACGTGTGCCAGCAAAGGCGTATGTCAGAACAGGAACACAGGACAGAAATCAGGCTTTGCATGGTGGTATATTATCACGCGTGTTGTATGTTATGTTAGCTTATAGGGCTTATAATGTGTGTGTACGTCGGACTTGTAACGCACCATAAATATATCATGCAAAATGGAGATGGAAAAACATAATTAGCTTGAATCGTAGGTGCGGAAAGTTGTAGTGTTGTGTGCCTTTATAATGCATACTTGCGGTGATTTTAACCAAATCAAACAGTCAAGTTTAACGAAGAACATTGTCGACGATAGAAGTCTATTTTGTCGAAAAGTCTAAAGATGCTTTGAGTAATAGTTTTAAAATCATGATCATGTCTTGCTAAAGTTATACGTTACAAAGTCATTTTGTAGATTTAAATTTATAATTTACTCACAATTTTTATAAAAATGTTTACGCAAAACTTAATCTAAATTTATTTTATCTCGGGCTGAAACTTTCACGCGATAGACGAGAGATCTAGTCTATACCCCAGATTTAATCATTTTGCAGATAGCCGCTATATCATATTCGTGTGACAGACTGAGGACAAGTTCCAACACGGTCGTGCAGACATGCTCAGTTACGCGCAGAGATAAAGTTCACGATCTTGCATGCGTGTACAATGTCGTATAGACTCATATACCAGTGGCGCGTGCGCTGTGTTGTCCTTCCCAGACCCTATCGTCGCGTACAGCCTCGAGTATGTTTGCGCCCCGCGTGGGCGCTCTGCGCTCAAGCAAAACACATCTAAGGCTGACATTCGCTTTTTATGGAATCTACGATCACGAGTGGACTTGTTGAGGCTGACACGTCGTTAGCCTGGAAGGGAGTACTATAGTCAGTATCGGAGAACTGCGTCATTCAACCATTGATGACCAAGGGTCGAGTAGTGCTACGATGATCGTACACACACGATTCCCACGTCACAGATTTATCTACTACAGCGCTAGCCTGGATGGTCGCGCCTTTCTGTACCAAATTCTGTGCGTTGTAAACCACTTGATATGGATTTAAACCTCTTCACGGTTATTGGTATAAACCGTCAGTGGCGAATCTCGCCGTTTGACAGCCGCAATACTGCACTCAAACCATACATCGACAATCCTGGCAACTCTGACACGTTTACAACAGATTTGATCAATATTACGTCTCCAGGCCAGCTTAAAGTAAACCTGGGCGACGGGTATAAAAGCCTATACTAGACTATACAGTATGCCACCTGCGGTAACGTAGATTATAACTTCAGGAACGCAGCTCTTTTTGTCTCCACAAACGCTGCTAATGTTTACCCGATCCATTGGAACTTGGAAGTCGCCATAAATTGAGCATAGGGGTCTACTAGAATGGATCTACGCATTAAAGTTGTCGACATGCAATTTGGCTATCACAATACCAGGATAAGTTTGGACTGAGACTAGCCTTCAGCCAAAATATTGAATAGATTGCAATGTCATGCAGTGAAATTTTTATTCAAAATAAGTTTTGACGAAAAAAATGGACCTTAGCTATCACAGACTACACAGAATAATAATTTGTAGCTGTAAAAACCGCCATACCCCTAATATTGAGACGAAAGTTCCGATTAGCACACGTGTTTTATATTTAGTTATAATTTTAGCTTGTGATTCAACTCTTCAAACTAATCAATCTCGAAACGAAATCTGGAAACTCCGGCTGCATCTGCCGCCGTCGGCTGTCGTGATTGGTCAGAGGGCGCACCACGTGACTCCCGTCGTGTCAGTCTAGTGTCACTTCAGCAAGCCACGCATCTAAGATAGCCTTCACTTAACTCACGCTGCAGCGCGACGCTGTCTATGCGTCAAGCATTAGCGATAGATCTTCTAGTAGCACTGTCGCCCGCTGTCATTGCTGTCCGAGACTTGCACGGAAGCAAAGACCGTGAGCGATCTGACGCGGACGCTGATTCCGTGAGATCATAGGACAGTCTTCAGAATAGAATCGGCTTAAGTCGAAGGCCTATTTATTGTTTAGCTCGAAAATTCGCTAGGTTTCTATGTTTCTATGCGATTTTATTGACGATTGCGCTGATTTTAGGACGACTAACTAGTTACTATCAGCCGAATAGATCAAACTGCGATAGATAAATAACTGCCATTAAGTAGCGTCGCCTTTTCATAGGCTTTTCAGCAGTGGAACTTTGTGACGCAAGCCTTTACAAACTGAGCACACAATTGAAAAGCGAGATCTACGCAGCATGTTGCCCCCCGACGACGTGTCCGACTCAGCGCCCCGCTCCACCCACCAGTCGACCAGCCTCGACCGGCGGCCCAGCGCCCCGGGACGCCCCCTCCTCTCCCCCCTCCGGGCCCAGGAGCGCCCCTCTCAGGACCCCTCGCCCCTGCCCTCCCCTCGCCGGACTCGTCTCGGGTCCGCCAGGGGCATTGATCCTCCTGGGGAGGGCCAGGGGGCTGCAGGGGACTTCAGGGCCGCTCGACGGCTGAGCTGGGGCGCTGGGAGGCAGGGGCGCGTGAGGGGGGGGAGGGTGGTGAGGTGCTGGCCGGGTGGGGCGGGGACGATGGGGCGCTTGGTGCGAGGGGTTGGGGGTGAGAGGGGAGGGTTGGGGGTGTTGGGGTGCTTTGAAAGGTAGGCCTTAATAGTACATGTCGATGTCTCGTTACGGCTCTGAAAATAGATTTAGTGCTACTGCATTATGAAGTTCATTAGAAACGAAGGCAATTTAGCACGTCAAAACGATCATTATAATAGCAATTTTTTATGTCACGCTCACAGCAAAAGCATAAATATTTTGCTTTATCATAAAGATGTAGGCCTGCATAATTTATCTTCAAGGAGTTTATATTTATTGAACTCGTTTATTACAATTTATGATGCCCGTTTCTTTACAAATGAGCAATAACATCATCCGCTGGCAATTTTTCTAAGTTTTAAATTTCTTGTCATCCTGCATGTTCTTTGTATTTTAGCCTCGGCGCGCAGGGCATCCCATCAGCCCTCGAGCCAAAGTCCAGAAGCTCCAATCACCTCAACGTCAATTCAGATATCTCAATCGTGTCAATCACACCGCTGCCATCAGCCTTGACAGCGCCTGCTGCTGCCCTAGACAGCGGCGCACTGGCAGCGGACAGCAGACAGCCGGGTGGACAGCCGTCCGAGAGGACAGAAGGACAGCCGGCTCAGGGCCCTTCACATCCCCTCCTCGCCTCGTTCTCTGATCGACCCCTCTATCCTTCTCCCGACGAGCTGATGCAGAGATGCCACAGCACTTCTCTTCCTTTAGGTGAGACGACCCACTGTGATGGTCAAATTGCATAGCAGTTCAGTTGTTTTTGTAGTTTAAGGACCGTGTGTAGCACAGAGATAATATGCAGTCCGGTTCTGTGCAAGGGAGCCCGCATAGAACCACTTCCCCTTCTTTAGTCACCTTTTACGACTCGCTTCAGGAGCTCTGGGCTGCAAGCCAATTATTTGTTTCCTGGCCTGCAGGGAGCTAACAGTTGAGTAGTAAGGCTGTAAGCCTGCCGGTAATTGCATTCCCCATGCATGCACATTACTGAAGTTATCAAGTTACCGTTAGGCCAACGATTTACAAAAGCCATCTGCTGTTGGGAAACAGGCGAAAGCTTATGTTAAAATTGTAGATAAATTGTTCTTCATCATTTGGTTTAGGAAGAAATTGATGCAAAAATCAGAAAGTTATAAATTAAAATGACTCAGCTAGGTAGCGAAATGAAACGCTGAACAAATAAAACGACTCGGCTAGATACGTGAAATGAAAAACAGAACATTATTTTTTTACAAAAGTGGCATATTTGGAGCGCCAAAATGTCACAGTAGCGCGGTGTTATAAATAAAGATGTCATGCAGGAAGAGACAGAATTAAAAATCAATTATGCTTCCTTATTTGTATCCCATCTCACTTGCTACTTCCTGCAGGGAAATCTGTCTGAATTACCCTCTGTCATCCTCTCCCTTCACCCCCCCCCCCCTTGTGTCAACAAGCTATCCCCCACAGACACCAGTCCACATTGCAGACTCGACATGATGATGTCAGCCCGAGAGATTATCTCAGTGTAATCCCAGTGACACGCGCAGTGTGCCTTGTTCCCAGACCACTTGGCGCCTCCTGCCGCCCACAGACTAGGGACGACCCCAGGGTCGCGTCGAGTGCCTGACACATTCCTGATCATCCCCCGCGAAGGGGCCTCCGTGGGCCTCCATACTGTTAGGTTTCGCTATGATGCTACCCTGATGTGCTATAATTTGCATTTTTCAGTCCGCTTCACAAAACGCATGATTCACACTGAGCAGCCTACGGCCCATTAAATTGATTTGCCAGAAACCGGACGTGATAGACTTAGGGTGGATTCTATAGACGCACCTTTACGCCTGGCTAAGCTAAGTTCTTGCTAAGGAACGGAGTTTAACCGCAGTCCTTCACCGCCATTCGAAAAAACGCGCAATATGTTTATAAATTTAAAAAAAGAAAAAATAATCTCCAAAAGAAATGAACGTTAATGAATATGAAACGTTCATGTGAATGCGGCGACAACACAAATTATTTTGCTTGAAATCTATGACGTCAGGATCCTTT
>JAQIWG010007401.1:0-12369 GCA_034695025.1 Chamaedrilus cognettii
GACAGTGAGAGAAGATTGAAGAGATTGGTATTCAGCTTCGCGTTCAATGATTTTATGGAGCTGTGCAGCATATGCTCAACTATGTACAGACGTGACCTGTTTTTATGGCTATGACAGACACGCCCCCGATTCAGCCCGTGGATTTAGCGCGTTTTAAACCGTGTCTGACTTTCACGGCGTCTATTGCTATGACAGACACCACAGGATCAGTGTCGGAAACTGAGACTGGAATTTTGACCTAGTTTTATGGGGCTGAAATTTTGACCTAGTTTTATGGGGCTGAAATTAATACATTTGCGTGAATCTTATTGGATCAAATAATCAATTTGAGGTTGGGCTCAGCCGGATTCCGTCCAGTTTCAAACTCTAGTCGTACAGCTTCATTGTATCGCATAAATTCATTCACGCGTTGAAACGGAAAATGATTTTTTTCGGTTCCTGGTTCAGTTCCTGCCATTTTTTCAGTTTCTGTTCGTGTCTGCCCATCTCCTACTGAATGTATATGCCATTCAGACGCGGTTTCGGTGCGCTGAATCGTCGACGGATCCGTGGCTGATCTTTCCGACATTCTGTTCGTGTCTGTCACCTACATTATATGTACATATTTATAATGGGCATAGGCAATTATTGTCTCTACTGTTGCAGCAAACAGCTTGCCTAGCATCGTTATGGTCAACTCAGAGGTTGGTCGAGTTGGGGACCGCGCCTATCTCATGTCACCCCTTGAGACCTTCGATACACAGATGGAATTAAAATTCCGCTACAGAATCGAGATGGGTGATGCCCACAAGAATGACAATCCAACAGATGCAACTTCAAGTCAGCTTTTCGTATTCCTCTACACTGCGCTTGATACCCCTTGGAGACAATTTTCGTTTACCCCGACTATTGATGGGAAATGGCAGTCGACTTCGTTATGCCTTCCGACTGGAATTTATCACGTTGTGTTCATCGCTGAGATTGGTTATTCACTCGCTTCATCCGATGTTGCGATAGATGATGTTAGTGTTAACAGAAACGTGGAGTGCTCACAATTGCAATGGCAAAAGAGGAATCATGAGGGTATGTATGACTATGTATAAGTGTATATGTGAAATTTAGTTTTGCCATGTGAACAAGAAGATACCGTTCCATAAAAAGAAGAACGTGAGTACGTTGTACGTTGGTAGACGTGGTATTATGTATTCAGTTTACACAATATAGTAGACCGTGCGGTCGGTCACGCCGACTGTCCATATGGTCCCGCGGGAGCTTCTCCACTCCATAGCAGATCAGATACCATTCTTGCCGATGGCTATCTTTAACGCATTTTATTACTACACTGCTGATGAAATCTGACCATTTGATTCCAAGAATTCGCCGTTGATTTTTCATGGAATGCCTGCAACCGCTCCATATTCTGCTATGGTAATTTATTACGTCGAGTCATACAGCAGTATCGGGAGCACGCAGATGCTGCATATATGCAAAGCTTAGACACGAGGCTTCAAATTTTTTTCTGAGACCATGCACCATTGAGATCATTCATTGCTGATGCTGAAATGCCGATCCTCCTCATCACGTCTGTTGCACAGCGACCATCGGACGTCAGCTTGGTCCGAGGTAAATGAAGTCTCAACGATGTCCCCGATGTCGTCCCTGGCGAAACGGACTCTAAGCTCGTTATTATTGTTTTTTTTTATTATCAACTGCGTGCACACTTTACTTGTATACCTACATGTCATGCATTTTGGATTCCTTTTTGTAATTTTCGTCTTTTTTCTGGAGACGTTCAGGCTCACAATAGTTGCTTCCGTGAAGGTGGAGTTTTCAACCCCCCCCATGTTTGATGTTTGTGACACAGTAATTTTGAGGGGAGAGAAAGGCATTTATTTGGACATATGGTAGCTAATTTGTGGATAAGGTTAATCTTTACCCTTCATCTTCTGGTAGCATTTTTTATTGCCTTCTTTACACGCCCCTGTTCTATCAACACTTGCACAGGTGATCGGAAGCACTGAATTATAGCGCGTTTTCTGAACTTAATTGTAACTTAAGCTCATGTTTTGTTTCAGTATTGTAATAGACTCATGTAAAGTTTTCAGAGTGGGTGTCCTCTGTAGCCTATCAGTGAGATTTATTTTTCCGATGATCTACCGGTAGCCGTATTTTTTTTGTGATCTAAGCTTTAGATTTTACTAGTTTAGGTCCACTAGCATATTTTTAAGCTCTGTGCTGCTGTTATGTGAATTTTGTCGTCATTATCATGTTTTAGCTTTTCGTTCAGAGAATTGTTGCTTAGATATCTGTTATTTAGGATCAGCACTTGTCAATGTTTTTGCTCTTGCAGCGATACCGAGTAACGTGTGTATTTTCAATGCGGGAAAGGACTGTGGCTACTTGGAGGCGAGCTTTGATGCTGTTCCGGAATATGTTTTTTCAATCAACTCGGATATCGGTAATATATGTGATTAAAATTTTTATGTAAATATATGCTTTATATAAATAAGCGTTTGCGATTTTTCGATTGATTTATGTATATATTGTTAGTAGTGTGTGATACAACATTATGGGTTGTCAGTTACTAGCAGTGTTGTATAGTAATTAAATTTCAAGTAATTAAAATACTAATTAAATTACTTATGAAGCAATTATACTTTAATTTTAATTTTAAGTAATTTACTTATATCAAGTAATTAAAATTGTGTTAGAAAGTAATTAGTAATTAAGTGATTAGAAAAATTCTAATTAATTTCACTCTCCGAATATTAATAAATTTAACTTTGTGAAATGTTTCAATTGTCAGATTAACTTGTTGCTAATTTTGCTAAATTGCAATACGTTGATGGTTTCGGCGGTTAGGCCAATTTGCATTGCATAAAACTGTAGAAAAGACTGCTATTCATATTTGAACAATGCTGTACATGAACGTTTTGCTATAAAGGAACACCATTTTAAAAACGTTGAAACTTCAGGGATATTTCAGTTTGGTAGCTCAGTCAGCTAAGGCACTGGTCTCAATGGTCTGCCATCCGTGAGGTCCTGGGTTGAAGACCCAGATTACGATTTTACAACTTTATTCAGTGCAGTATCTGTTTACATGTTTACATCACTTAGCAAGTAGACCTAGATCAGCATAAATGTACGCTTGCATGGTTTGCATGATTCACAATTTATGGAAGTCAAAGCCAGTCAACTAGTTAGGCTAATAGGCTACTGGCAGATTGTATTGCAACTGAATGACAGCCTTTACTTTAGTGATCAGTATGCGAATAGCGCGAATAGCAAATATATGGTCATATTTGGTTCAGTGAAAAAGTAATTAGTAATTAAATGTAAAGTAATTAAAATATTATTAAGTAATTAGTCATTAGTATTTTAATTACTTTTCAAGTAATTAACTTTTAAAATAAATAAAATCCCTTTTTTAAAGTAATTAAAAATTAATAATTAAAATACTTTTAAATAGTATTTTATACAATGCTGGTTACTAGTGGGCATTGTCCTCTGGCTCTTAATCTACACCGTGTCTCAAAAGTAAACAACCCAATGAATTTCTTCAATAATTTCCGTATGCAATCAGAGTTGTCAATTAAATTTTTATCACATTAACTTGGATTGTTGCTTCATATTTCTGTAAATTTTTGTTGAATTTCATCTAGCGGTTAAAAGGATACAATTAGTCAAAATTGACCTACAATAAACGCATCAATCCAGCTGGGAAACTGCTTAATTGCTATTTGCATCCACTATTTTGTGGTAACGATCTCTTTTATATTCCAATTCATCACGTTATCATCACAGGTATCGTGTGCAGTATTGCTATAACCGAGTGTCAACTAATATTATCAGCACTATAGCTGCGTAGGCCTATCAATTATTATTTGAATTTCTTAGTAAATTTAGTCAGCCTTGCGATGATGAAAATGTTTTGAAATTCGTTAACGTTTGACCGAATCACAGTAGTGTCTTTTTTTCTCTTTCTTTGAGATGCGGTGTAAAAACTCAACTCGCTGAATGCCTGCCTCGCTCTTTAGAGCGATGCAATGGAACGTTCAGTGGGATAGAGGGTACAATAGTTTCACGTGGCTACCCCTATGAATATCCCGATGAGGAGAACTGCATATATCGCATTGTACCGCCGCCAGCGTTACTTCAGCACAGTATCATCGTGCTTGAGTTCAGCGCATTTAAACTGGAGCCTAGTGATGATTGCTCTTACGACTGGTTGCAGGTTGGTCTGCAACTTTTTGTGTTTTTCTGCCATGTTTCATTTATGATTTTAAATAATAAATTAATCGATTTATTGTTATTTTTATTGCGGTAATCATAGTGTCAGGAACCCATCAAAAGTGAGAAGCGTTGGACTAGAGGGACCCAATCTTTTGGGCTGCCAAGACTTTAGGATTGCCGTTAAGACTTTGCAGCCAATATTATTACTTCGCTGTTATTAGGCCTACTATTCAATATTCTATTTCATCACCAGATATCGAGAGCCGTTCCAGTGCAAGTTGTTTACAGCTATTTTTTTAAGTCTCTAAGTTCGATAAAGAATGCAGTACCAAGGCAACGAAGAAGAACTTTAACTTAAAAATTAAATATTTTTATTACATCTGTTGGTGCTCTAATTTTAAAAAAAGGAGCAAACATCTAGTGATGGATGGAGTAGAAAGTGAAACTGACTGCAGTGTTACAATTTATATTTTAAGATGCTTTTGAGCGATAATATTTTATTGTGAACTCTGGTGCTCTATGATGCGCTACAGATTTTTTTTTTACTCTTTCGAATGTATTGTCTGGTTTCATCCGCCGAAAATGAATCTTGGCTACATCGCCAAGGATAGATTCATCATTTCTGTACACAAGTGCAGTCTTCAAACTGTCTAACCGTTCCTTAATTGATTCTTATATGTCCACGAGGGGCACTTGGTGCATTTTATAGCATTTCTATCGACGCTTCTGCCTTTACTCCACTCGATGACTTTTCAGTATTCTCTATCATATCCTTCTTGCATCCACTTATCATCACTTTACCCTTTTTACACATTTACTCTCATGCCCCTAGCCTCCATGTTATGTTTTCACTTACGGTTCTAATTGTTGGTATCCTGTCAAATCTTCATGGAATTTGGTGAACAAGATACATTAATGCATCTTGTTTGCTCACTGGTTTGAGCTATACTTGAGGCTGTGAAGAAAAGTATTGACATTGTGTGGGATATCTTGCATTTAGTGATCGCATTCCCTATTCAATCTAGGGTAGGTCATTTGCAGCCACGAGCACAATCACGCCCCTTGATCCTAAGAGGGGCAACGGGAGTAGCTTGAAGGGCCTTCCAGCAGAGAATATAATTGAGGGTTTAATACTGCGTCAATCCAGTGTCAGAAGAGGCAAAACACATCCTCAGCCCGATCTTGCCCAGCATTTTCCACCCGTAATCATCTCCCCCTGAACCAAGCATCTTCTCAAAGACACCGGGGTGGGCCATCAGTACAGCGTTTATGCTTGTCTGTGGCTGTCTTTTGAAGTACATGTAGAACTTGATGGGCCGAATGCCATTCCTGACGCTCAACCTGTCCAATGGTGGCAGCCGGAGCTGGGTTGCCGGACACAGTTTAAAGTCATATTTGGGTTATTTGAGTTTTGCATAATATCTTGATTTGTATCGAATCGTTTTATCTGGGAAATGAAATGCGAGCTTGTATTCTTTATATTTTATTTTTAGATTAATTGTACGATCAGAAGCAGTGGAAAGTTTTATGTGTCTGAAAAGATGTGTGGGTCTTCACTTCCCTCATTCTTTAACATGGACTGCTCGGAAGTCGTCCTGCGATTTCATTCGGACGTAATCTTTTCAGATGAAGGCTTCAGATTGCGCTACCAGATCGTATCTGTTGACTCAGATTTTTCTATTGGTAAGCGTTTTATAATGTATTTATTTAAAGAATATGTGAGAATCTAGGCTTTTCTCTTTAGGCTTATTTAACCTGAGACCCTCAGCATTTAGAAATTATTCTCCACCTGGCTGTTTATTCTATTCCCTGAAAAAGGTATTCCTATAATCAATGACTTGTTTCAAATTGTTATTTAATATGTAATGCAAGAAATACAGTCAATGTCTAGAGAAATAGAATACATGTGCCACACACAGTGCTTTCTAATGCAAGCCACAGGTACTGCGTTCATACATGCAGCGAGAGTTGTTGCGTCCGTATCCTGCTATCGTGCGGTCAGCTAATCCTGAGTCGTGCAGTGTCAATACCTGACAAAACCATTAAATGCCCTATTTAACTTAAAGGCGTCCGCTTCAATACAATGTAAGCCGCTCATGACAGGCGGGCGCTACTCGAATTACAAAGTTAAGGGTAGTTACTTGTGACCAAATATTACAATAAGAGAAGAGTTCATTGGGGAATAAACCGCTTTGTTTGGTATAGCCTAGTTGATTTCAAAGCTATCTTTTAAAATGCTCTCTTGACTGCTTTATTAAGTAGTTCATAAGTAGTTCATAAGCACTAGCTCATTCTGTTTCCAACGTTGCAAAGATGTACAAATTTTTACACTGATGTCAATATTATATATTAAATTAAATTTCAATCTTCTACATGGAATGACAGTCCACTCGTTGAAAGCGATCTGAAACTGTTGGCAATGCAGGCATCCTTGCAAGGTGGATCCTCAAATTGAATCGATCTGCGTGTATATATTGTTTTCGGACTGCTTTGAGATCTTGTTTTAAAAATAGGTTTTAGCTAGAATTTAAGCAAGGGTACCGTTATTTTTAGGCAGTGTTAGTTGAACTAGAGGTGAAATAGCGTAGACTAGCAATTATCCTAGAAGATAATATAGCTGAATGCAGTAAATCTAAATTGGAAATGGAATACAACCTATATTTTAATTCCGTTTAGATCCTGATTCTGGCAGTACCCTGCGAATTCTAAAGATCGCTCGCGAAGAATCCGATAAACAAACTATGCACAACGTGAGACTTATCTCTCCAGAGTTTCCCAGTTTGCAGGGCGAGGCTTGCTTGCAGCTCAATTTCACGGCTCTGACACCATTCGGCATCTCGTTGACGTACCTAAGCAACGGGACGGCCAAGAATGTGGAGCTGTTTCGGAGTTTTGTGCCAATGGGGCTGCGCCTCCAGTACTTTGAGATTGGACTTCGTCCATCTCTGACTGCCGGGCAGCCGTTTGTTATATTGATGAAATTTGAAATGAAAATGGAGACTGAGATTGGGTATGTGCAGATGTTAAATATCAATGAGCAACCGTGTCAGCACAACAGCAGCAAAGGTATCTGTGAACATCTTCTCACATTTTGTGGCAGTGGCATACTTTTAGTGGAATTTGCAGTTTTGAACTGTTGCAGTTTTGAAAGTGAATTATGGAGCACGTTTAAAAGATGTTAATGTTAATTTTGATGGCCGTGCTGTTTATATTAATTTATTCATTAATTTTTTTGATGAAAGATTTGAGAAAGTGAATAGATTAAACTGTTAAAAGCGGCTATTTGAAAGTAGCGAGTTTTTTGAAATGTTAATCTTCACGACAAATTTTGATTTGGTTATGCAATTAATTAAATCACAGCAGCATGTGTTGTAGTCGGTAGTTTGTTGCTGTCTCTAAGGGGGAGCGGAGTTTTCACTGCAGCTAGGCAATTAAGGTGTTGAAATCCTGATTGTGTATAAGGTCATGCTGAGATGGCTGTTGCTGATATTTGCAGTCACTTGTTAGTCATAAACATTTGGATTGTATAGCGCACTCAAATTGTCCTCGGCTTGTGGGCTACTTATGGCTTTATGGCAAATTGATTCGTGTGTTATCATTATTGTTATCAGCATGATATCAGGCGTTTTATGCATATTACATTTGTTTCAATCTGTTTAAAACTTGATTCTTTGCTTAATTTCAGTAATTGTCGAGATGATATAATTCAGAGTATTTACACCTTGGCTCAAAAGTAAGGGACCCGATGAATCTATTTGATAAGTACGGAATGCAATAAGCGTTGTCAATACAATTTTTACCACATTAACTTGGATCATTGCTTCATATTTCTGTCAATTTTCGTTGAATTTTATTGAGCGGTTAAAAAGATACGAGTAGTCAAAGTTGACCTATAAAAAGTGCCTCAACCAAGCTGGGAAACTGCTTAATTGCTACTTGCATCAACTACTTTGTGGTAACGATCTCTTTTATAGTCAAATTCAATAATTGTTAGCAATCCAGGAATGTGTACTTCATGTTTCGACAAGATTTGGTTCCAACATGCGCGTGAAATGATTGAAGAGCGTGGTATAAAAGAAGAATGACACAAAGCACTGTGTGTCAAGTGGCGCGCTGTCAATTATCAAAATTAGCAGCATGGCGTTTGTTGCAAAAACGCGTCAGAAATAAATCAACGTCGAAAACCTGAAGCATAGAATAACCAAAAAGTTGGACAAATTTGAACATTTTGTTGTTATCACAAAGATAAGTAGCAGCGTGAACAATTATTGGCTTGCAGAAGCGGTGCAAACGGCAATTAAGTAGTTTCCAAGCTTGGTTGACGCTTCTTTTTTGTATGTCAGCCTTGACTACTCGTATCTTTTTAACCGTTGTATGAAATTCAACGAAAATTGGTGCAAATATGAAGCTGTGATCCAAGTAAATGTGGTGAAAAGTTCATTGACAACGCTTATTGCTTTCCTTAGTTATTGAAGAAATTCACTGGGTCCTTTACTTTTGAGCCACGATGTATATTATTAAACAACTGTTTGATAATATATAATACTATTGATAATATGCCGTTTGGATTTTTGCCTAAAGAGGAAGCAGTTGATGGAATTTTTATAGTGAGGCGGATGGATGGAAGAAAAATAAAAAGGCTAAATCTGTCAAGTTATATTTTGCTTTTGTGGATTTGGATAAGGCTTTTCTTGGAGTGCAAGAGACGTTGTATGGTGGGCGCTGTCTAATACTGAAGGTTGGAGGTTGAGGAGTGGCTGGTCAGGGCTGTGATGGCAATGTATATTGAAGCAAGGACATCCGTGAAAACACAAGATGGTCCAAGTGATCGTTTTGAGGTTAAGTTAGGCTACATGAGGGATCAATAAGGAAATTACATTCCTGATATCGGAGTGGACTGTGGAGTAATACTATTGTGAGAAGGCGACAAACTATATTTTTGCTAAGATTTTCTCTCGTGTTTTAGTTTATAATCGTGTGTATTGAGCCCACCGCTGTTCGTGGCTGTGATAGAAGTGATTACTCATGAGCTAGGATCTGAATTGCCATGGAAGCTACAGTATGCGCATGATATAGTGTTAATTGCAAAGAATGAAGAAGAAGTGAATTACAAAATTTGTAGGTGGAATGAGTGTATGGAGATAAAGAGCATGAGGTATGGTGAAAAAAGAATAGAGCATGCATGATGATGTGGAAAAAGACTAAAGTTATGACATGTGGGGGGATGGTTGAGAAAGACTTGTAAGTGACCATGTGGATTCTTATCTGTGGAATGATGGTACGTGAAAGTTCAATTAAATGCACGAAATGTCTTTCTTGGCCACAACGCGAAAAAGGCCAGTTTGAATATGATGTTTGTGTGCAGAGTATGTTTATCAGGTCAAGTAACCCAGATGGGTGCCAAATGAAAGTAAGGGAGAATACATTTGAAAATGTTGGAAAATTTAGCTATCTCGGTGATATGATTAATGCCAATGGAGGTGTAGAATCTGCCTTTGTATGGAGGACTAAATGTGCATGGGAAAAATTTTGAGAGTTCTCATCAATTCTAACTGGCAAGTATATATATATTGCTGAAGCTGAATGGAAGGGTACACGAAACGTGTGCACTGTGCAAGAAGCGGAATAATATATGGCAGTGAGACTTGGACAATGAAGGCCGATCAGGAGGCCCGATCTGAGCGGACTGCAGAAGATGAGAATGGTGAGGTGGATGAGTGGAATGCCATTGAAGGAGATGAAGTATAGTGCCGATCTGAGAGCTAGAATAGGGTTGGAGGCAGTGAGGAAGGTGATAAAAAGAAACCGACTGAGATGGCTGGGGGATGTTTTACGAAAAGAGCCGGATGATTGGGTGCGGATTGTATGGATTATGAGGTAGATGGGAAAAGAATTAGTGGTAGACCGGAAACAGCGTAGAAAGGCTTGACTGAGAAGGATATGATAGCCAACGGATTAAGACGTGTGGATGCGAAGGATAGGATAAGGTGGAGAGCGGGTGTGTATGGCTGCAAATGGACTACCCCTGCGTAAGGTGGGAATGCGGCCACAAAATGTGCCTGTGTGTGTAACCTGCTGTTTGATATCGCTGTTTTGTTGTTGCTGTTGAGCCAGTTCTTTTTCTTTTTCTCCATCCGTCACGTCTGCTAGTTACGATGGAGCCGACTGAGCTTTTTTCAAGCTTTCTGTCGGACGTTACTCTTACGAATGGATCATTGACATGCCTTTTTGTTCTAGGTCCTCCGCAATGTATCGATCCATCCTCGTCTTCATGCTCTGGCTTCTTGCTCCATGTACTGTATATTACAACTTTGGTAAAGCCTCTGTATACCCATTGATAATGCTTTTAACAACATAATTGTTCTTTTAGCAGTTACTGTATCTGGAGAGCTTGGAATTTACAATTGTTTTAGCTATTGACAGTTTTATATTCTAGACTATGAATCAATGATAATTGACAGGAAGTCCTGATACTTCATACCCATGTCACTTCTCGAAGGGCGATATGTGCAGCTATTGGGACAACTCAGCCGGAGCGGTTCACTGGCACATCGGTCTTCATCCCAAAAACGGTACGCAGCTTCCTCAGCCTTCTTCTGTTTGGTACAGCCCCATATCAACCTTGTGTTAAAACTCGTTCCACCCTCATTTGTGCTTGCTCTAATGCCACTCTATTATTGTGCATAAGCATAGGTCCATATCTTATTTCGAATATGACATTAAATGTTGTCTCGCAGCTTGGCCACTGCTGCTACCATCAGGCAAGTTGAGCATCATGAAGGACATCCCACCCAGAAAAACTCTGCTTTAAAGACAACGACATAAAGACATGCCAAAGACTTAAAGACAATGATAAAAGACATACCTAGCTGGACAAGTCCCTGTGCCCATGGCCCGAGCCAGTGTCTTTGAGACGATGCTGGATTCTGGGGGAGATGATTATGTATATATATATTCGTTTATTAGCAACACTACAGACATGCGGCTGTCATTTACAAATGCTAGCATAAATACACATTTACAAAAAGTTAATTGTTAGGCTTATTATCAGCAATTCGGTCAGAATGAAGATCCTAATTTATTGTATCATGGCTGGCCCAGCAACTCAACAAAAAGATTATTTAAGACGAGCGTTATCATAAAATAGAGTCATAGATGTGTACTACTTTGGCTTTTAAACTATTCTTCTACTTTTCATTGAGCATTCTTATCAGAAAATTAGCATCTCCAAGGCGAGTTAACTTTGGGGTAGCTCGTGCTTCTATAGGCTGAGGTTGTACACGCGCGGGGCTTTGAGCTGGAGTAAAGGGTGTAAAGTATGTGAACCGTCGTCTTGCATTGATTTAAATAGATGGTTATCAGCGCTGTCACACATGGACTCAAATGTCAGCGCACAGTAACTTATGCGCTTATTCTTGCACAGAAATACTTCAATGGTTTTTTGGTCATGGGGAAGGTGAGGCTGAGAAGGTGGAGTGAGAATAAACTCTGATAATAAGTGATAGTGTGCATTCTGTTGTATTGTTACTTTAGGAACGTTTTTTCTGGTATCCGACTTCACGGCGGGAATGAGGAGCGAAGCAGTGCTGCACTCCTCTCTTGTGACGACAAACGCCGACGGCAACATTCAGCTTGTCTATGAGATATGGGATCAAGCTGCGCGTCTCTACGTTGAGTTGCGAAGCTCCAACAGTACCCTACTGGTAAGATTCTCAGGAATTTGTGAATCAATCTAGTCTATTAATTGAATAAAAACATATGGCTATTCTTGTCTTAACTTGACTTGCATCTCTAGTTTAGGAAGCCTCACTCGGCAAGTGTACAACCAGTTCTCGTTCTTAACTCCCTATATTATTACTAAGTATAATCAACCCCTTTGAACGAACAATAGCCATTTCTTACTCCAAACTTTGATATTCATTATTAAGCTTTTCATTTGCAATAGTCAAAGTTGTCTAGTCTATTCTTGAAACAGTTAAGAATAGACTGGACAAATTTGACAATTGCCAATTTATTGGCGATAACCGAAGTTGGCTATACAGAGTGCGTCATAAAAAAACAACCCCCTAGCGAATTCGCAATAACTCGGCCAAAAGTAAATATATTTTCTTGACATTTTCAGGGATTGTAGCTGAGATAATTTGACACAAGGTCCCC
>JAQIWG010007402.1:0-12366 GCA_034695025.1 Chamaedrilus cognettii
CGACGTTCATTCCCTCAGCGATACTGTTCGTGCTCAACGCGCTGATAGTCTACAAGATCGTCGCGTCACGCCGCGCGATGCAGACAAATGGCGCGCTGAACGCCGCTAGCTCGTCAGCTAGCGCGGCTAGCAGCAAAGTCGCCTCCACCACCGTCATGCTGTTTGTAGAGAGCGCCATCTTCCTTCTGCTCAACGCGCCCTATGACTTTCTAGTGATTATTTGGCAGCCCAATAGCCCGTTGAACAATTGGATTTGTAATTTCGGCGTGCCGTGATGCGTGTATGGTGTGATCATTGACGCTTTCAACACGTTGATATACGTGAGCAGCGCGCTCAACTTTGTCCTCTACATGCTGACTGGGAGCAAGTTGAGAAAGGCGTTCATTGACACACTCTGCAGGCGTACAGTCTAGTGCTAGGCGAACACTGTAGGCGAACAGCCTAGTGCTAGAAACACACTGCAGGCGTGCAGCCTATTTACTAGACACACTCTTCCGGCGTACCATCAAGTGCAAGATACCATCAGAATAACTCAAACTATGCTCTGACCCTAAAGCCCCTCCCTATTTCACTACACCGTATTTCGATAAAAATCAGACAACTTTAAAAAAAATACTCAAGCGCTGTTAAGTAGTTTTTTTACAATAATAACCTGGAGCAATGCTTCATATTTTTGCCAATGTTTGGTTGCATTTCATGGAGCAATTGAAAAGATACGAGTTGTCGAAGTTAACCTTAAAAAAAACGCGTGAGCCAAGCTGGGAAACTGCTTAATTGCTTTTTGCATCTTCTGCGCAAGCTAATAATTGTTCACGCTGCTGCTTATCTTTGTGGTCAGTACAGAATGTTCACATTCATCCAACTTTTTGGTTATTCCGTGCTTCAGGTGTTCCACGTTGATTTTTTTCTGACGCGTTTTTGTAACAAACACTATCCTGCTAAATCTCAAATGCTCTGCACCAAGAAAATTCCAGATAGTTAGTCGGCTTACAGTGTAACAGTTTCCGCACCTACGATTCAAGCAAACGATGTTTTTCCATCTCCGTTTGCATGACATATTCTTGGTGCGTTAAAAGTGCAATATACATACATACAGTTACCCTATATGCAGCTAATATACTCGAAGTTCATTGGAGTTAGTTTTGTCGTTGTTGCTAGGTCAAGATGAGCTTAGTGTATATTCAGGCTCAAGAATGGTTGACGATTAGCATGCTTATTTAGATTTGAAGTAGGAAGCAATAACAATAAGAGACCTAGGCCTAATCATCAGCACTAATATCACGAGCGCCTCCAGTTTTGCTAATTTTTAGCATCATGCGGTTCAGAAAGTTAGCAAAACTGGAGGAGTTTTTATTCGGATTCGCCTCGACCGGTTCTGAGTAAAGTAGCATCATCAAGTTAGAGATGAACAGATCGGATAGTTGCAACGAGTATTGAATACCCGTTCCAACGTAAAAAACGTCTGGTTCCTTTAGAATCCTTATTTTCACGAGCATGCCCAAGACTAGCGACTTGCAATAAATCATCTTTCAGACATATACACTGTGCATGTATATTTCAGGCTGCAGGCTTAGGCCTACGGCAAGATCTTGAATTGCAAGGTTCAGTTTCAAAATTGTAAATTTGGCCTGTTAGCTCACATTTACGGCAAATGTTATTTTTAAATTTAAAGACTCGGCACATGGCAAATTTGTCTTCACGACATGCTTATCGATTGCAAGCTTGAATGTGCATTTCTATTCGGCCTTTACTCTGCGGCTAACATGTGCATATCAACAGCAATGTAGGCTCAAACCCACAACAGTATTCCGCGTGTAAATTATGCCCCGCCGCATTTTCTTATTTTGAATTTCAGGTGACAGAAGCGTTTTTGTTCATTTCCGCGTTTCTCGAATTCGTCAGCGGCGCTGATAGCTGCTTCGTCAGTGAGTGGTGAAGCTCCCTGTTCACTGCCGCCGCGTTTTGAGGCATCCACTCCACTGACGCTGCTCAGCTCTTTATCCGTGTTTGTCTGCGGTCGAGCGGCGGCAGCAACAACAAGCAGAGTGAAACACTCGAGGCGCAAATATGACGTCATCGTCAGCTTCTACGCATGCAACAACAACA
This sequence comes from Chamaedrilus cognettii, assembly GCA_034695025.1. NCBI lineage: Eukaryota > Metazoa > Annelida > Clitellata > Enchytraeida > Enchytraeidae > Chamaedrilus > Chamaedrilus cognettii. Next base: position 2,107 of record JAQIWG010007402.1, read on the forward strand.
AGCAGGGTAGAACATGCGAGGCTCAGATACGGCATCTTTATTAGCGTCTAAACCTGCAACATGCAACAATAAAGCGAGGCAGGCGAGGCACAGATATGACGTCATGATTATCGTCTACATATGTAACGAAAACAAATTATCATTCAGGTTAATTACATTATAGACTAGTTAGAATTGAAAGCGATCTTTGTAAAACTACGCTGTTGATTAAAGGGGGCGTATAATGCTGACGACTGGGAGACCAACGTCGAAGATTTCTTTGTTCAAAACCAAATTGACATAGTTTTAAAATTTGCAAATACTCATTTTGCTAAACAAACGCCTTTTAAATTTAAGCAGTAGGACTAAAGTAGGCCTATATAGTACTAGTAACCAGTGATTAAAGTGAAAAACGATCCTCCAGATCCATTCTTTACATATCTTCACGAATATAATCAACGCGCTACTTTATCCTAAAGAAATTCCGTGGCGAGTAAAATCATTTTGCATAAATAGTCACAGTATATCTGCAGTGTGCGAAAAGACCTACAGGGCCACACAACTTTTTGTGAAGACCTGCTTCATATCATAGTACTAGCAATAGCGCACGTTCTAGGACCGTGGTTCTGTTGCACCCGTAGCACCCTCCCCCGCCCATTCTCTTCTTTTTTCCCACTTCCCTCCCTTACCTGTTTTCTCCCATCTCCACCCTCTCGCATATCCACATCATCATACACTCGAATCACCCTTGCGCCTCCCTTCCCATCTCCCTCAACTCCCAACGTTCATCATTCCCCCTCACCCATGCTTCCCCCGGCATCCCCACACTCCGCCCATCGCCAAAGACCCACTCGCCTTCCACGCTCGCTTACAAGGAGCAGCAAGCCGCGAGGCTAGCGACCCTCAATTACAACAGCCACGTACGCGAGTAGAGGTCACTTCACGCATCACTGAGTGACGCGTGAAGCGAGCTGAGCTGGGCGAACGAGCGATGACTCGCAGCGCGGTCAGTAACACGTGCAGACTGAGAAGGACCGTACACTATAACATGATTACATTATTACAGGCCTAAATGTTTTTGTCATAAGCTACAACTATAGGCCACTACGCTTCAAGCAAGTCAGTGCTATTATAGTATAGGCAAATCACACTACTATGCATGGCATTACTACTAGATATCACATAGATGAATCACATCATAATTTGGCATAAAATGATGCTAAACTAAGCTGGGTCCCAAATATGAGGTGCGGAATCCCATAATTATTGAGGCGGATGTTTGAGACCCGGCGGGATAGGCCAAAATTCTGCCACTGCTTGTTGGAGTGCAGAATTGGGGCGGATTTTTACACGCTCTTCTTGAAGGAAGGCGGTTTGGCTTTTCTCATAGGTCTTTTTTTCAGTGTTCTGCTAAATTAATCGGCCACTAGTGTACAAACCTATCACCCGAGTCGATCCTCGGCCATTCTCGCCATCCATGCATACGATTGCTTCTCAAGCAGGTCGTCTATCATCCCAATACAATTCAATTCAATTCGATTTATTCATCCATACATCATGCACCTGAAGTAATAACATGCAGCAAACTACTAACTTCACAATGTACACAAAATTTCAATACGTGGCTTACTCTGTCCACTCTTGGCTTTCATTCTTCCCACTATCTCATCTCTCAACTACCTCTCTCCTTCCATCATGTGTCCAATCAAGTTTTTCTTTCTCCTTATTGTCACTTCCATCGAAGTCCTTGTTTCCCCCACTCTCTTCACTCTTTTTCATTTGTTTTTTTGCAGTCCCTCAAATGGCCGCCATTTTTCTTCAAATCCGCAATGCAAATGCATCTGCATTTCTATTATTATTGTCCTCCTTCTATGGCTAATGATTGTAAATCATTGTGATTTGATGCGTGTAGGTCATGACCCTGTAGTCAAGCCCACCATCGAGCCACTTTGCTCAATCGTATCCTAGCTTGCTCAATTCAAGCAACACATCCCATGATGCAAAAGACCTATGCGTCAACAACCACGAGTGCGTGATGAATTTGTTGACATTCCAAATTAAGTATAACCTTAGGTAGGTTTTATTTAATTTTTTATATCTAAAAAGTCAAGAGAAACGAGGATAATTAAGAAGTAGCTTTCAAAATTTGACCCAGGTGCTTACCAAACACCTTAGTTTTAAACGGCACTCATTCTCATGTTGACCCCTGGTCCCATGCAGCAGCCCTCGCAGTGCGTGATGCAAGAGCACTACCCTTCACCCATTGATCGCGCGATTGTGAATGCTGTTATATTGTCGTGGATTATATCATTAAAAGCACTTAACCGCATGGGATTTACAGTGACATTGTTGTGGTTGATGTCTTACCCGCCTTAAAGCAATCGTTATTGTTCTGGTTGAGTTAGTCAGTTCTGTTAATTTAGCAAAATTGTCAGCATTAATATTTTTTCCTTTATCATTCCACTGTGGGCGCACGCAGCAACTGTTTGTCAGTGTGGACGTACACAACTAGCATTGAGGCCCTCTGCGCGCGCACACAGCTTGACGTTAGTTAGGCCTCTTTTCAACCATGTATATTTTGCATTCAATTTATTATGCAATTTGCATGCAATTTTGCATGCAAGTTGACATGAAAAGATGTTACGGAAATAACAATGTAAAATGTCCTTAACTGAGTTTCATGCAAGCTGTGTCACGGATATCTAACTTGGATGGCCGTGGCTGGCCTTAGTAGCCATTTATTGCGACCCTGGCCTACTTCTCTGTCTATTGTGAAAAACGGCTGATAGTGTTTAGGCCGTCACGGTTCAATAGATACCATGGATAGATCATGTACGTTATGGAACAATTAGGCCTAGCCCATAGGTTCACAGCTATCGTTTCAAACTGACAAAGGAAGGAAGCTTGTGGACCCTCCAGTCTCAGCATCCCCTGCATCGTTCTTGCTTGAACCACCTCGGTCGTACATCACCGTCATTAAATCACTGCAGACACCTCAATAAAACTTATCTACTCGATTTGTAATTTACTTATTTTTTCTTCTGATAAAACCATATTTATGTAGTACAGCTATTTTGTAAGTGCATCTATTCTCACATGGACTGCGCATAAATGTGGTTTTGTAAATATGAAAAATGTTACAAGTAGGCTAATGCTCTAGTTAAGTGCCGATTCTTTAAACTAAAGGTTGAGTTACATTTGATGTTTCGGGAACAGTGTGTTTTGCAACAATGGCTGAAAATTGAAACCAGTGTCTCATCACTGCAGTGTGAGACAATGACAAAAGCAGCTGCAGGAGTAGCTGCCCTGAACATGTTTAACGCCTACCCCTGTACAAAGCAGCAGTGGCAATAATCCTCATCGTTTTTGACGTCCATTCTTATGCGATACAGGCAGCCTGTAACGCCGTGTTCATGCTAACACAGGTTAGACGTTGATATTCGAGCAGGGTTTTACGGCCGGATGCCCTTCCTGTCGCCAACCAAAATAATAAATTACCCTGGACGATGATTATTAGCTAGCGACACTAAGTCTTATATGTTTAACAGCCTTGCTGAAGGGCCTGTAACGCCATGGCTTCATGGTTGCCGGCGCCGGGACTCGAACCCAGGTCCTCTGGACTCGGAGTCCAACGCCGTAACTACTACACCACAAGGCCTCGAAATTTCGATCGTAGGCCTAGCGATCTTAACGAGATTTAAGGAACAAAATTATTCCTGTAGCAAACATTCAATGTGAACCTATCTTCAACGCAATTGCTAAGTCTCCAGGCGTTGATGAATTTCGATTTTTGAGCCTTTTGCACAAATTCTCATTACTGTTGAAATCATTTATCATTTCTGCCTCAAAATTGTGGCTAATTTTCTTATCTTAGATTCCATCAATGCAAATAACAAGCAGGACTATCAATGTTTTGTCGGGCTTTCGCGAAATCGAAATGGCTAAGGGCATATTTTTATGCTGCTGCAGCACTGATTGCACTCTTGAAATTTAAGAAACATGAAATTCCCAAGGCGCATGTCATTTTTATGAATTTTGCAAATCGGTCAAAATCGCGGGAATGACATGCACAAAAATAAAGCTGCAAAAGCTCTATGTAGTAGGCCGTCCTCGAGAAACCGAAAATTAAGTGCAGCAGAATTTTCAAGAGCCAAAACTGCAAAAAGGACATGCAGCAAGAATTTCATGTTTGACAGTTTTCCACAGACAGACCTCGTTGTTTCGCTGCGCGCCCAGCTTGCGCCGCGAGTCTTCTGCCGACAGTTGCGCCCCTAGCGCCTCCGCCTCCCATATGGACAGCGTGCCAGACTTGACGGCCTGCATGCGTTCCACCAGCCAGACCGGGCACCCGCGACCCTCGGGGGTCACCGGCGGGCCGTCCCCCCAACCTTTCAACCTCCCATCTTGGTCCGAGCACCCTCCTGTCCCTTGAGACTCCCCCTGATTGACGCTGTCTGAGCCTGACTCGTCAATATGGGTCCCTGCAGCGTGAGAACAGACCAGCTTTTAAGCGGGTGTGATGTGGTGCCTCTGGCAACAACACACGCGCTTTACCTCTGATCGGTGCACGCATTATTGCAGACAACGAACATAATGCAGGTTAGCAATGTGTTGATTGTGAATTAATGTTGATTGCTAATTAATGTTGATTGTGAATCAATGTTGATTGTGAATTAATATTGATTGTGAATTAATGTTGATTGTGAATTAATGTTGATTGTAAATTAATTTTGATTGCAAATTAACGTTGATTGTGACAATTTATCCTCATTCTGCTTACTTTGACTTATTTATTTAAATTTTTTTGAGTTCATAATTGATTTTGCTGGTGTGTGTGATGCTCGGCTGTCATGAAATTGACGAATAACACACATATGTATCATTTGCTGATTTTGCAGGGAGTTTCAAAATTGCTTGCAACTTACAATGTGACAAAAACTTCTGACACAGATGTATTAGATATGACATATAGTGAAGATATAATATATAATATACATGATGTAATAGTAAAGGCGTGTTTTTCTTCTTCTTGTTCTCCTCCCCTCCCAATTGGCAGCCCTCACAACTAGGCTGTACCTAGCCACTGGTCAGTAGTGTCGATTTATGTGGCAATATTGTCGTAGTATATTATCTGCATTGTCTCGCTGAAGGTACCAACTACACATTCACCGACCAGGCCCGGAGGGATGATAGGCTGAGTAGCCTCTGGCAAGTCCGAGGAATTAATCTCTAATCAGCAACCCCCGGGCGGGAATCGAACCCGGGTTGCTTACATGGTAAGCGGCTACGATACCCCTAGGTACATGTATAAATATAATATATATAAGCTTGCACCAATGTTGACAGCTTTGCTTTCACACCAGGACGTCACCATCCAACTGTTAAATTCAGAATCAACTGCATTCTAACGGCTGCAGTTGCTTGACTTCGATTTAAAAATTAGCTAATTCGCACATTACACAATGTGCGGCTTAAGTTAATCTGCAAACTGAAATTTTTGAGTTGCTTCACGATTTCGAAAATGATAACAAATATCACTGAACTCTGATCTGCATTAACGTTCCTGTAGGTCCTATTCGTGCTGAAACATATGAAAAGTGTTGAACGTTCAACATTATCGTGCAAATTTGAGTTCAGAAAACGAATTAATATTTCGTTGTTTCTTGTGTTAATTCGTAGTTTATTCGCAGAAATTTCAGAATACAAAAATTAATTCGCAGATTAGCCCTACCAATTTGCAATCATATCGAGGTCGAGATAACGAATATAATGAAAGAATTCTTGATATCAATACCTTATTGACTTTGTTGCATTATAGTGAAGAAAGATGATAATAAATGCTTTAAAGTAGCACCATCTTGCTAGTGCAGTTTAAGTAAAATATCCGACTAGGAGTTATCTTGTACACTTCTGGAACACTTCAAATATATATATGTAGAAATATATACATAGAAGAATATATATGTTGTACACTTCAAGCACCATTTTTCACAAATCTTGCATTCCTTAACTATATAAGCAAAGCCACAAAGCCGCAAAGCCGAAAAGGCGCAAAGCTGCAAAGGCTGTCCACTAAGTATAGTCGAACCATGCGTGACAAGACCCTGTAGCAAAGCTGTTAACCACACAAGCGTCGCTAGCTGCTAACCCCGTGCTAGATAATTATTTATTTGGTTGATGTCTGGAAGGGCATCCGGCCATAAAAACCCAGCTCCAGCAGTCCTGATCGGGGCGCTCGAAAACGTGCAAACCTGTGTGAAAGATGGACATTAACAGAATATACGATAAAAAAGAGGTTAGTTAGTTATGGTCGCTGGCTAAGTAGACTATAGTCCACTAAGGCTATCAGTCCACTGGCCTGTCGAGGCTGAGGGCGCCCCGTATGCGCAGAGCAAAGCTTCCATCCTCTTTGGATGGTGATGGAGAGCCGTGAGCTAACGAACTAAACTAAATTAATAATTTAACAAAAATATCCGACAAAGCGTTAATACAATCAGACCTACGAATGCTGCAGCAGCCGCAACCCAGTCGTCTAATTCGCTGCTTATCTCTATGCCAATGGAAGCCGAGAAAAATGTGTCATCGTCCCTTGCAGACACGGGAGAGAAAACATCCCCTGCAGAAACACCCAGGGTCAAGGTTAGGGTGGAGTTTGACCCCTGGGGGCGGAGCCTGGGGTCAAGGGTTAAATCAGTATCGAGCCAATGAGAGCCTAGCTTTCTCAGCATCCAATGGCCATCGGGGAAGGCGTCCAAAATACCGTCGATCGATGCCGATTGGTGAGATATTTTAGGCTCGTTGAAGGAATTCGATTGGCCTGAAGCGTCAGTAGTAATTGTGGATTGGTTAGAAAGTGGGACGAGCTCGTAGACCCGCCCAGTGGAAAGGTATTGGACGAAGTGACCACTGCTTAATCGATGATTAATGTGATGTGATGGATGTGAAGGAAGGGGATAGTGGCAACGATCGCTGAGCGACGATTCGTTGGCAGGATGTAGGATCAATGCTGATTTTTCGACTATGAAGCTCTCATTTGATTGGTTGAAATCATTTTGAAGTGTAACACGCAAATCGCTGTAAGGGTTCTTATCTTCTGCCACTGAAAGAAAAAAAAGATATATGATAGCGTCATTGAGGTCGTAACTGCAATATCTACAGTACAAAGCAAATATTTTATTGTTTCTGCTAGAAAAAAAAGAAATAATAATATCGTACTTCAAAACAAAATTCAGCTTAGCCCTGCTAAATTAGAAACAGTATTACAACGGTTCCCTATAAAACAAGAGCAGTGTTATTGCCACACTTTCTGAAAAACGTAGATCTAGGCCACAAAAGTCGATTTTAGCGCGCATACGGCCACATAAAGCTATCCATTTCAAATTAGGAGCACACGCAGACAAAAACCTTCTTTTTTCGTACTACATGTATGCCTACTAAACTTAATCTAGCGCACTTAATCCGTACAACTCAACGATAGTTACATATACCTGTATGTTATTGTGTTAGTTATTTTATACTCATTTTACAGTCTATAGCAGCTAAAATATCACGAATTCTATTCCGGTAATCCTGGCGAAAATCAGTCAATTAAGTTTTCTGAATCACCTAATTCCGCTACTATCCGGTCTGTTAAATGGAAATCAGAAATTGAATATGGGCAATTCAAACTAGAAACAACATGCGATAAAGCCGTACAAATTCAGTCCAGATCACAAAGCCGCGTGTCTTGTGTTGTATTTATGTAGAATCGTTCTCTCGTAATGTCGATTAGAGTACAGCGCCGTGTAGAGATGACTTAGTACAGAAATGAATCAGTGGTAAAAATCGACAAGACTTGATAATACTTTCAAAAAGGATTAACAAGAAAATAAAATGAAATTTAGGCCCAATCGCTCCGCAGACCGCCAGCACAATGTGCTCAGAGTTCTTGCATCTCTCATTCGTTCAGGAAAGTAAAGACTCACCCGCCCTGGCTGCCTCCCTGCCCTCCATGTCCCCCATGCCCCCCGTGCCCCCCATGCGCCATTGGCCCCCCAGGCCCCCATCAGGGCGTCCGTAACGGTTCGGCACGCGGTCGTAAATGACTTCAATCGGCTTCGTCTGTGTCATGATGTCATGGTGTGACGTCATCACCGTGACGTCTCAACATCATGACGTGACGTCATGGCGTCATGACGTCACGGCGTGACGTCATACTGCCTACGAGGTCACGTGGGATCGAGCAGCCAATCAGCGACGCGCTGATTGGCTGCTCGACCCCACGTTCCGGCTTCGCAAGCGGGCGGCAGAGTTTGTCGACTGTGTCGTAGAGGCAGTGGTTAAATTGAGGCGGAACGCAGCGGAACGGCGTTCCACTTCTTCTTTTGCAGGCGGAACGACGTTCCACTTCTTCTTTTGCAGGCGGAACGACGTTCCACTGGTTCCTTTGCCGCAACGTTCCACTACTTTGTGCGAAAATCATGTAGCTGCTGCGTTCCACAATTTTTTCACGGTCAATAATGACAGCTGAGCCGTGGCCCAATTGAACATAACGTAATAGTGTATGGGCTTTCGTTTGAGAAATGTTCGTCAGCACCCCCCCCCCCTCCCGTCATGAGCATCACCGGCTCCGCTCGGAATTTCTTCCATCCATTTTTTTATAGTTCCACTACTTCCTTTTTTACAATTTAACCACTGCGTAGAGAGTGACGTCATCGTCGCTCAACAATGACGTCATCACGATGCTGACGCTGTCTGGGTGGCGGGGGCGCATCTGTATGGGGGAACAGACGCAGGACGTATTTAGCGCGCAGTTGGAGCGAGGTGCTGGCGAAAGTTTTTGAGGCCATAGTCTCAACGGTGCTTCTTCATTTTAACCTCACTTTTTGAAACACCACATTTCAAGATAATAACTACACATATTGAGATTTGAGATTTCTAGCCACACGTTTCTCATACCGTAATGCTAGATGTTTGATTTATAGCAATACCCTTTGGATTTATAACATCCAGAGCTCTTTTTGAAAACTCTGAGGTAGCGGAACGCTCTCTGTGGTTGCTGGGTGGGAAGTTTTTGGCACTGCGAGGTGCCGGAACGCCGTTCCGCCTGGTTATTGGAAGAACTCACGAGCGGGAGGTGGGTAGGGGGGTTCCAGCGGAAATTTTTCACAACAGAATACCTCTATTCTGCGCTCAGCACCTATATCCGATACACAACAATGCAATCACACCCATAAATATCTTATAATACCTGAAATAAAAAAAAATAATTAACAATAAATAATAAAATAACGTCTCAAAAATCACTCTCAAAACACTTTTTCCCTTTTTGACACAATGTCATGACTAGGCCTAGGACTGTTCTGAGTCTGAGAGGTGACGGAACTGCGTTCCGCCTGCGCCGGAACATCGTTCCACCTGCCTAGCAGCCCAAGAAAACGGAACGCTGTTCCGCTTCCTTGTGAGGTGCGGAACTGCGTTCCGGCGCTTTCAGGATCAAAAAGAGCACTGATAACACCACACAGTGGTCCAAATACACTCTTGGATTAAGGCCTGTTGCCCCTCTCCCCCCCCCTCCCCTCGACGACCGCGGAGGTTGTCTACTGCAGTAAAAATAACAGACCATTCAGCCAAGCACTAGTTTCGCCTCCTACCATGCAAGCAGATCTGTCAGTCTGGCTCTAGCCCCGCCCCTCCCATACAAACAGACCTGTCAGCCTTATACTAGCTTCGCATTCTACTATGCAAACAGACCTGTCAGTCTAGCTCTAGCCCCGCCCATGTACATGTAGAGCTCCTCCTCCTCTGATGACTCACTGCTTGATGCGCTCTTGGCGTCACTGTCTGAAACCATTTACTGAGCAGTATTGGGCAAGTAGCTTAGCTACTATATATAAGTACTAACTACTAAAGAGTTAAGAGGGCGTCCCGCCGCTTCCCTTAAGCAGGGGCCTAGTGTAGGGTGGGGGACATTGCCTCCCCTGCTGGGGTTTTTGCCTACCCTGCTCTCAGATAGTTAACATTCGCATATAGAGTTGGCCCCTCGTGCTGTAAGTGAAAATTAAGCCTTTGGCCCCCCTGATGCTAAGTAAGTCAATTATTTTGCCTCCCCTAGCTCTATAACTGATTTCTTCACCCCCCCACCCCCCCCTACTTGTAATCAGCATAGTAGTGGACGCGGAGAAAATATCTGTCAGCACTCCTCCCCCTCCCCTCCCCCGCTTGTGAGTTCAATTTGAGGGGAAAAGTCACAAATTTTGTGCAGTGAGCAGAGCGCCAAAATATCCTCCCTCCCCTGCTAAA
>JAQIWG010007403.1:0-12364 GCA_034695025.1 Chamaedrilus cognettii
GCTATTTACCCATTCATGTTTTTTAAAATATACCTAAAAATCTACCGGTACGCTATTTACCCATTATAATACTACTACTCGTGAAGTTCCCCACATAACGTCTCATAAGGTGAAAAATGCGTCATGCTCCGCTCTCAAATTCGTCTGAAATTTTAAATTAAAATTAGCTGATTCACAAGCCATTCGTGCCAAATTTGAAAATGAGAATTTCAAACGAAACCATCTAGAAAACGTTGTCGTTGAAGGCGCCCAAGCCATATACTTTGATAGTAAAGCTACCGTTGCTAAATTTAGCAATACATATTTCACATATCTGCAAGTCCATGTTGCATGTAGGCCTACATGTAGGTTATCTAGTATCTACATCGCGTCTCAAAATAAAGCGACTCAACTATTGCTTCAATCAATATCTCAGGCAATAAGCATTATTAATCAAATTGTGTGCCACATTAACGTGAATTATTACTATCGACAGCTATCATTTTCTTTTAAATTTCATTAAGCGATAGAAAAGATGCGAATAGGCTACTTAAATCTGATCAACAAAGAAATACGTCTGCCAAGCTGGCAACTTTGTTATTGCTGTTTGCATCGAACATTTTAGGTAAAAATCTCCATGTTGAAATTTTGTAATAAATTATTGCTAGCAATACAGGGATATGCAGTTGTGCACTCAGGTTTCAATAAGGTTTGGTTTGAGCATCAACGTGAAACGATAGAAAAGCTTGGTAAAGGAGGTGCAGTCAATGCGCTAGCAGTCAATTCTCACAATTTAGCAGTAAAGTGCTTGTTTCGCAAAATGAAGTATTAAAGGTAAGTATTAATATCTATTAATTACCTTTAAAGCTTTACTTTGAGCAACAAGTTAACTAACGATGAACGCTTGATACATAGAATATTCGAAAAATGAGAGAAATTTAAGCATTGTGTAGTTATCAAAAGGATGGAGCATTGGCGTTAACAATTATTGGCATGCACAAAAGGGGTAAACAGCAATCAAGCAGTTTGCCAGCTTGGTTGACGCGTTTTTTCGGTGGCCAACTTTTATTACTCGTATCTTTCTTACCGCAATTATGAAATTGGTTGATGTAGGCTATGAAGTAGAGAGTGACATGGGGAGGGGAGCAGTGGGTAACCGCGATAAATCGCGGTAAATTCCGCGGGGAGCAGGTGAAAAATATTTAAGGAGCGGTTTTTACCGCGGGACAGGGACAGCCGTAAATGATTTTCCGCAGTAAATGGGGAAGGGGGTTGCGTAAAAGCGCGGGGTGGATAATGAAATTTAATTTAGATGTTAATTTTGCAGCTTCCATCAATTCATTACAATTCGGGGAAGGGGAGGGGAGCCAGAAACTTCCCCATGTTACTCTCTACTACAGACCCGATTACAATTTCGACCCCCTGGCATGTCGCTAAAGCCATCTGTTTCCGAGCCGTTGACTTGCTCGCTGACCCCAGTTGTCACATGGTTTATCTTGGCAGCTGTCAGCTCGGGCCCAATGGTCTCTGGAGCATTCTCGGCATATCGGCCGCGCGCTCACAAGTTCACAGCGGTAATTAGCGGCTCCTTATCACCGCGAAAATCACACAGCTGTGTATAGTGGGCGCGGCGGGAGGCGATGACAGGATGCTCAGCACTTGGCAGAGATAGTTATTAAATCATCACTGGGCATCTTCGCCATGCAGGGATGCTCCCAGATGTTTATCCCGAGAATGCGAAAATGCGTGTTCCGATCAAATATGCCGATGTCCGATTGAAATTTTGATAGACTAGCCGTATCTATATTAACACCAAGCCAAGCGTTTTTTCACCGCCTCTCCCTAAGCAATACCCCCCTCCTCAAACACCCCCTCCCCCCCCCTTCAACAGAAAGCTAGAAGCTGCAGTATCACCATGTATAGTAGTGTCTGTCTACATGGGCGTCAATCTGGTCTCAATATAGGGGGGTTCGAAAATAAATTTGGTTAAGTCAAAAATGAAGTTTAAAAAATTGAGTTTTATGAAGTTAGTCTTACGTACATTCAAATATTGATTAATCCAAACAGTCGTTTCAAAATATTGGACAGTCATATATTCTCGGACCCCCTCCCCTCCCCAATAACGACGCTTATGTCTATCTAAATGTTAAATAATTTCGGAAAACCGCGGAAAAATTGCGAGGAATGGGGAGGGGAGCGGAACGATCTTTGCGAGGAGGGGAAAGGGTGGGGAGGAACTTTTAAATCGGTTTGCGGGGGGCGGTGGGGAGGGGAGAAATTTTAAATATTTGGTTAAGGGTTGGGGGGCCAAAAGCTTCCCCGTGTCACTCTCTACTATGAAGTAATGATTCCAGTTATTGTGGTTAAGATTTTATGTGCAACAATTTTTGCGTTTCGTAGTCAATGAAGAAATTAATTGGGTCGTTTTATTTTGAGGCACGGTGTAGTTTTTGCATAATATGACTGAAAAATTGTTTCAAGTGGGCTGCAGGGGATGAATGATGCAATTGCTGAAGTAATTCTAAAGTAGTAAGGGGGGGCCCCAGCAGAAGTAGAAATGGGGCTCGGCAGTCACGTATTGCAGAGCGGGGTTAGAGTGCGCTGCTGCAATCTCTATTAGTTGCCTACTGCGACTTAGTCCTAACTCTGACTAGGCCAAGAGTCAAACGTCCAATGAACAAAGCGTTGGTTTATGAACAACGACAATGCTAACAAGTCAAGCGCGCAGCATTGTAGGGTGAAGTCCGCGCCTAAGCAGGGTTGAGGCGGGACCCTAGTAGTTCTGACTCAACCCCGGCAGTTTTGGCCTAAGCTAGTGGCTGCGCCTCTGGCTTATATAGATAGCTGACTCCAACAAGGGAGCGAGCGCCCCATCTAGCATCCAACCACCTCACTTTGATTCACCAATTAATGCTGAGCGGCCTCGGCGTGCAAGACCACCACCGTGACAATGCCCGCCATCAGTGCATGCACCGCCTAGGCGATGAGAGTCACATCGTCTAATGTAGTTGTCCTTCCCGATGATAATTGCACTCATCAGCACTCATTATAAGTTGAGTGTGGGCCACCCCGTAGCAGCATTCTTTTCAGTGCTTGTCCATTTCATTGTTTTAAGCCATCCATAAAAGAGCTTAACAAATTTAGAGGCCATTTTTAACAGTGCTTTTACATTTTGAGGCCATTCTTAGCAGTGCCTATACATTTTTCAAAACAAGCGGGGCCAGGCCCCCTCAGATCAAGGTAACAAGGGGGCCGTTTGAAGACACCAAGGGGCCTTTTGTGGTAGCTAGGGGAAACGACCCAGCTAATAAAGGGAACCGGCCCCCGAGCCCCCCCCCCGTAACTATATCACTGGATATAATGGATATAACGGATTTGTTTACCGCTACTCGCGAATTAATATTGACACCATCCTCAGATTTTGAAACGTCCTCAACTGCTATATTCTGTACTGCACTCCGGAGAACCGTGATTACCGCGTGTGCTGGATCGTTAATTGAGTACGAACTGGTATTACAAAAGTGTCAATCCGATCTTTATCGTCGTTTTCCATTTAGCATACATAGTTGGGATCTTGAACAAAAATGAACGTTGCAAGTGGTTGAAGGCGCTTTCCAAAGGAATAGCGAGAAGAAGACGCTCGTGAACAAGAGAACTTAGGGGCTACGAGGGAGTGCTGGCTGCAAATTTGCAGTGAGAAGATTGCAAAGAGATGTCAAATTTTGTAGAAAATTTGAATTTCGAGTAGAAAATTTTGTAGAAAATTTGAGTAGAAAATGAAAATTTTGGTTAGCAATACGGAACTTAGCAACCCTCGTAGTTCAACTATAACCTACATGTATTCCAAAACTTGTTACACAAATGTTTCTGTGGAGTAGGCCGATGCTCCAGAGAAACTATCCTTACATCGCCATTATACCAAGGTGCTCGAGCCACTCACCTTCTTAAGACATTTAGCTGCTTTGAACACTGAACAGTTTGCATGACTCATTTATTTTAGAATGAGGGTTAAAAAGCCTCCAGACGTCCTCCCCCCTGGATGCGCCGCTCTATAAGCATATTCTCCTACCACTCCCCTGTGGAGACTTTGCAGTCTTTTAAGTTAAGAGTTCAGCGGAACCTAAACAGTGATAAATATCGCTAAAATTGACGATATTTACAACGGGGAAGTTTGAAAGGGGCAAGCGCCGTGATCCCCGTTCACGAATTTTTTTATTTGAATAAGTAAAGCGAAGTTCAAATGAGTACTCTTTAGTTAACGGCTACGGCAGTTAGCGAACTGCCGTAGCAGTTCCTTGCTGATTACATACTATGTAACCAGCAATCAATGGAGGGGGGAGTTGAATTTTAAGGACCGTGTGTAGTATCAAAGACTATTACGGTCCGGTTCTGTGCAAGAGGCCACCACAGAACCGCTCCCCCTTCCTTAGTCGCCTTTAACGACTCGCCCTGGGAGCTCTGGGCTGCAAGTCTATTCCTTGTTCCCCGACTTGCTGGGGTAGCAGCAATCAGTCGTAGGCGTTGAATTTTAAGGACAGTGTGTAGTATCAAAGACCATTACGTTCCGGTTCTGAGTAAGAGGACCACCTCAGAACCGCTCCCCCCTCTTTAGTTAGCCTTTTACGACGCGCCAGGGGAGCTCTGGGCTGCAAGTCTATTCTTTGTTTCCCGACTTGCTGAGGTATATGATCCAGCAATCAATGTTTATGCGCGACAGAAGTAGTTTCCGCGACTGACTGATTAACATGGTATGTAAATTCGATTACAAAGGTGACAATCAATGCCATATTTTACACATTGATGAAGCGCATTTAGTAATATAATACAAAATCTATTAATCGGCCTACTTTTAATATTATTTTGAATTTTTTTTGTACGACGAACGAGAAAAACTCAATTGCGTTATTATTTGAACCAACGGTTTTTAAATTGGCTCGCGCCAGCTAGCCAGTCAAAGTTCGCGCCACTGTTAGGAACTACGTGACTAGCCGATCTAGGCTACAGACAATCGTAGCTCGAGCGAGGTGCCATTAGCTCTTGCCAGGTAGTTAGACTGATTTGTGACTACTGCCGCTGATCAATGATCAGGCATGCTATTAAAGTCTGGAGAACCGTCAAGAGAGACTCCACATGTTTCGTTGGAAGTTGATACTGACTCAACTTTAGACATACCTTGACCCTACAGTAGCCCATGCAGTCCTGCCTACATGTCAGACACACGCACATTCCCGTAGCTCAAAGCGCGAAATGCTAAGCTCTGTGTAATATAAGCGACAATGTTATGTTCTTTTCAAATGTGTGACCTCGTTCGCTTGTTGACATTATGGTTCCAACATTTGTCAATGCATCTACCTGGCTAGAATCTCATAGTGAGATTTATTCAGTTATTTTTTAGTCATACTTATTGTGTAGCCTGTGTATGCTTAGTTACAGCTGTAGTTGCTCAAGTCGGTAATGGAGGCCATAAGCACTTAGCCTATAAGCACAACAGGGCATATGTACATTAGTTTTGTTTGAAATTTTTGTGCCAAGGTAGGCTACAGATAAATTAGATCGCTTCAGCTCATACTTATTGTGTATTTGCTTCACTTGCATTGAGATATTTCTACACATCTGTAGCCCACGCGTTGATTCCAATAATCAGCGAGATTTTGTATTTGGGTTCATTACAGTGGATGTATATCACTTGAATTGCACAATTTATAATTGGATGGAGGATTACAATTCTGATCAAGAGGTGCCAATTTAAAATTGCTGAGTAGACGTTCGACGCGGGATCCCCGATTTCTATTTATTTGAATTAATTAATTTGAATTAGAAGTAGGCCTATTTCTATCCGCGAGAGTCGTTAACTCGTATACATAGTCACATGACCGACAACAGGGCACTAGTAAACGCTACACATGACTGCCTGCGCGCGTGAAGTCTGAGCATGCATTGTACGTACTATTCAATAATTGACTGCGTGTGAAAACTGCAGCACGAGCGCATAGCATAACACTAATAGAACTAATTTTCTAATATCATTGCGAAGTTGATCTTTTGTAAGTTGTAGCCGACATATTGCAGCCGACATATTGCTAAAACAGATTGGCTGGCTAAAGATGCATGAAACGTGACAACAGTCAACGTGACGTCATTGCACTCACAAACTTTATGAACAAGCGTGTTTATATTCGAAAGATATAGAAACCAACCGGCACCACTGAGAGAAAAAATAGTCGAATCGTAAGTAAATAAGATTTTACATGAAATACGTTGTTTGAAATAATTGTAAGGATCATGAAAACATGCCTCCCCCTGCTACATTCCTGTCAGTGTAGCTGTTGAAGGCCATTTTGAGAAATTTGGATGAAAATCATTTTTGATAGGGTAGCCGTCGCGGCTCTCCGACTCTCCCGGAGCTCCGTTCGGCATCCAGACTCTTTTTGAACTACTTTTCTGAGCAATATAGACTTGTTTTTGGTCATTTAAAGAAATTTCGAGCCTTTCAGTTTTTTGATGGCCTATCCGCCCCTCGCATCCCCGGCCCCCCCGGACCCACCCCCCCCCCCATGCTTCCCCCAATTAATTTCCTGTTCAATATTGTTGTTTTAGGATATTTTGAGCACTTTTGTGACTTTAAATTTTTTAACGGGGCGGCCCCACGATCCCCCGGCCCCCGTAGGCTTCTACGAATACTTTTTGGTCAATATTGTTGTGTTAGGCCATTTTGAGTAATTTGAAAAAAAAATTATTTGATGTATAAATTTGGTGGTTTAAATTTTGGGGGGGGGGCTCCCGCCGCATCCCAGGCCCCCCTCAGCCCCCTCATGCATCCCCCGACAAATTTTCTGCTCAAAACGGTTGTTTAAGGATATTTTGAAATTTTCGAGATATATTTTGATTTTTTGCGACAAACCTGTTCTCGTAATAGGAAAATAGTATTACCGGCCGAAAATTTGAGAAAATCGCAAAAGAATATGAAATTATCGCCATTTTTTGACGAACCCCCTTAGAGCTTGGGATCATAATTATCCCTATTCCTCAGTCTTTTTATCACTGAGTCCGATTTTTTTTTTTTGTAGGTTTTTCGGCTTCGGAGGAGATAGTTCCAAAAAGTACGCGAGCCGCTTGGGTAAAAAAACGGGGGAAAAAAACAAGTGTTGGAAATTTTTAGTTTTTGAAGTGGTCTCAGTTTAGATGTAGGAGAAGAGGATTGAGCCCCTAGCCCTGTGCCTGGCGCCACAACTATCTGTTTGGTTGATCGAAGCATTTGTGTAACTAGATGCCTGTTGCAGCTACCCTTGCAATATCCCCTTGCAGATAGGGAAAAAAATTACCCATGTGCAGCCCAGAGCTCCCTAGCTGCATAGAATGAGAAAGAGATAAAAATTGGAGAGTACTGAAAAACAGAAAATTTTCGCCCACCGGTACATAAAACTTAGGCTTATTTTCAAATCGGTAAAACTTGCAAAAATTACATACGCGAAAAAAGCGGCAAAAGCCCTAGTTATTCCTTGACTTTGAAAATTGCGACTTGAGTGGCAACACTGGCTTCTATCGTTCAACACACACACTGCAAGCCGAGGAACAAGGAAATGGCTTGCAGTCCCGAGGTCCCCGGGACAGGCGTAAAAAGCGACAAAAGAAGGGGGATCGGTTGACAGTTGCCGAGACGGAGAGAATGAGACCATTTGCGAGACAATCTACCCACAAATGGCGACAGCAGACGAGAACAAAGAATTAGCTTGCTGCACAGAGCTTCAAGGGAGAGTCGTAAAAGGCGACTAAGAAGGGGGAGCGGTTGACACTTGCCAAGGCAAAGAGAACGAGACCAATCGCAAGACAATCGGCCCGCAAATGGCGACACCAGACGGAGACGAGGCGGATGTGACATCCGTATATAACTAAGAATTGAATTGCAGCTCAGAGCTCCCCGAGAGAGTCGTAAAAGGCGAATAAAGAAGGCTCTCCGTGAGAGTCGTAAAAGAAATACGAGTCTTAAAGTAAACGAAATGACAGCAACACTGATCGAGGAGCATACGAAGATATGAATTTTTACTATATTTTGAGTGGTAACACTGGCTTTAAAAACGTCGCGCGGCGTGGGTCGGCCGGTCGCGCTAACGATCCGCCATCGGCGCGCGGTGTGATCCATATTTCCTGTCCCCCTTTCTTTACTTGGCCGGAGGGGAAAGGGAGTGCCTCGGTGGAGGACGCTCGGGCCCGCTCCTGAGCACGACACTGACTAACCTGACTTTGGGGGAACGGGTCCCGGTATGGGCCCTTCAGTTCCTTCTGGCTCTCGCTGTGCGCAATAGTCACTGGATTCACTTGTTCTCACCTCGCCTTGCCTTAATTGCCTTGTTCTGTTCTGTTCTGTCCTGTCCTGCCCTGCCCTGTCCTGTCCTGTACTGTCCTGTCCTGTCCTGTGCCACCACGACCTTGTAAACCCGTCCACGGCGGGCCGAAGGGCGCTACCGTCTCGTCGAAACCGTCCACGGCGGGCCGAGGGGCGCTGCAACCTCGTATGGAGCGGATGGTACACCAGGATACGACGGGGAGGTGTGGGGAACGAATGGCAGCGCTACTGTTAAGCAATGCGAGTATTTGGGTTCTTAACAGCGATGACTTATTATTACGAAAATGACCAAGTGTGATTTTCCTAAGTTTTCACCTAATTCTTGCCTAATTTTTGCCGGAATTGTGAGCGAGGGAGAGGGTAGGTGTCTGGAGCATGTTTGGGAGCATGTTTGCGGTGTGGAGCATGTTTGGGAATTGAAATGAGCGTGAAATAATGTGGAAATAGGCAGTTTTAGGAACTTACAACCAACACGCGACGACGAGCTCAGCACGCGACTTTTCTTTTCAACAAATCAGCCGGAAAAAAGGCAGATGGATAGCGACAGACTATCAAACTGGCCACTTACTAGCTAATACACAGGTCATGTCAGTTCAATGCTAAAACTCAGGAATGTCTGAAAATTATATAAGTAATAGTTAAGCATAATATAAGAGATAGGGTATAATCGATAGAAAACCAAACTAACCCTATCCAAATCAGGCAGGACAACTAATAAGAGCCTACTCAAATAATCAGTCTTGCAATAATACTTTGCCTTACAATGAAACAGTAAGCAGAATGCACAATTAGAAATGTCCAACTACTTGCGTAAGATTAACCATCACAGTTTACGACTATGCAATATTAAAAGAGGGGACTAAGCAGTAGGCCAAATTAAAATACGCTAAGGCCATAGGCTTACCTAAAACAAGCAATTATTCAGTCCTTCACATAGGCATAAAAATAAAAGGGCCTCTTTAATATCAGTGTCATCGTCGAACAACGGACATAATCCCGCAACGCATAAGGCAGAAAATCAATAGTTATAGAACACACTTACTGCATAAAATTCGCGGGACCGTGTCCCGCTACCAGAATATTTAGAGCGGTAGCAATGGCTTCTACGGCATAACGTGCTGCCCTATGTACTCTTGCCGCGACGCAGTCAATGAATCTATTTTCGAAAGAATCGGTCAGTAAATGGCGGAGCTAATGAGGAAGAAGCATACTGTAAAAGGATTTTTGCGATATATTTTGAGTGGTATCATTGACTTCGGAAATATAAGGAACTGTTAAGTTACTCTTGCCGAGACGGAGAGAATGAGCCTATCCGCGACACAATCGATTCAGAAATGACGACAGCATACCCCTACAAAGAAAGAGGCAAAGAGAGCAAGAAGGAAACATCTAAATCCTACACGTATTTGTAAATAGAAGATGTGGGTGCAAAGTCAATGTATCTGCTGTGAGGCCACATAAAACGTCTTCTAAGGCCACTTTTGGCCCGAGACGCAGTGACGATGGCCACTTTGGTCCGAGACGCAGTTAATGAATCCATTTCGAGAATCGGCATGTAAATTGGAGCAGTAATGCGAGAGAAGCTGATGAGAAAAAGTTTTTTTTTGCTGGCATCTTGTAGAACAAGTATATACAACTTGATTCAATGCATCTTAATTTTGTGTTATTTTATTGAAACATTAAATGCCAAATTTACAACACCATACAACAATGTCTTTAACGTCAGGCAAAAACTGGCACAGACATATAAAATTTGGCACATGTTTGGAGATCAGTCTTACCTAGTACGTGCCAAAATTTGACGATAATCTGATAACTAGTTTCATAAAAAAACAGTTTCTTGAGTGACTGTGTATGGGGGAAACATTTGAACGAAGGGGGATACTCTATATCAATAAAAAGTTAATCCGCTATAGCTTCGTGTTAAATGCTGGTATTGATCTCAAAATTGTAAATTATACGAGTTAAGCAGCGAGCAATGGTCCGTATTGCCGTCAAATGTCATGCAAATTAGTTGGCAACTTTTTATGCTATGACCGTTTGATTGCTTCAAGGGGGGATATCATATAATGGGGGATACTCCATGTCGTGACACCGGCACACCAACAGTTTAGTACGAAGTCCTTTGGTATTTGTGTTATGTTCAAGAACAAGTGGATTGCTGCTGATAGCCTAAATACTCAGCAGTGCTCGGCATAACTTTTAGTCAGTGCGTAAGAGAATGTTCTCGGTGATCGTGTCGAAGATGGACTGTAGACCAATATCGATTTGATATTTTAATCGACTCTTCGATTTTATCGATTTTTGACTCTTGACATTTTATGAGTGAAACCGCTGTATAGCCACCAAGATGGTACTCCTGTCTCAGCAAACTGTTTCTAGTGATACAATGACGAACTTATGAAATCATGGTACTATACTATTACGAAAATCGAAGATCTTGATGGGTCAATTTTCTCAGTATATTACTTCAGCACTATTGCGATACCTTGGTAAACAAAATTGTTATGTAGTGTGTTGGAAACTTCGACCTTCTTCTAGTCATGAAAAATATTTTAAATCGGTCAACGTTTGGCAAAGTAACAGCCATGAGTTTGGTACTACCTTTTCTTGAGTTAACTCACTTATTTGTATAGGCCTAGAACTACATATTTTTAGTTCCAAAGAGAAGTTCCGCAATAGCTTGCTATGAAATGATTGAAATCCTTTTTATAACAAAATATTTGTAATAATTAAAATGCATTAAAATATTACATAAAATTACAATTAAAATATTTCATTTATTTTGCAGTGAAACAACAAATCACCGCCGTCAAGATAAAAACTTAAAACTTAAACCGAAAATACTGCCTAAAATCGCAAAGATTCTGGAGCAATATTTTGCACAAAAATTGACATCCAGTCTGTCGGCACGTAGGTTGACTTAGACGTCATGAAGGTTGTTGGCATTGGAGAATGACACGGGGGTGAGACTTCGTCTCCATCCCCACCCCGCAATGCCTTTTTCGTATCCATCCTCACTCCATCCTCGCAGTCTTCGACCCATCCCCATCCCATTCCTGCAGTCTTCAACCCCATACACGGCAAATGAGAAATATCTGTCCCCATCACCACTTCATCCCTGCAATTGTGATCAAAATTTTAAAAGCGTAATAACGCATGAAACAAGATTATATTTGTTTGATATATTATCAAGATCATTCATAGTGCTGAAACCACAAACGTTTAGTAA
Source organism: Chamaedrilus cognettii (assembly GCA_034695025.1). NCBI lineage: Eukaryota > Metazoa > Annelida > Clitellata > Enchytraeida > Enchytraeidae > Chamaedrilus > Chamaedrilus cognettii. The sequence goes on from JAQIWG010007403.1 coordinate 11,556, forward strand.
GCAAGCCGATCGTCGTTATCTGACTTGAATGCTTACAATACGGACTATCATTAGGGCTGTCAAATGATTTGTTTGAAGTGACCACCGTTGCCACGATAGCAGAAAACTATTCATGACCGTCCCCATGCTGTCCCCATCATGCTGCTTTCAACCACCGCGGTATTCCCTTCGATTTCTTAACTTTGGTCCCCATTACCGCGTTAATACCGCGACTACCGCGCGGAAATACCGCGTTCGGGAACACTGTGTCACTCTCTAGTTGGTAATGAACACTATCTAGTTGTAGCCTAGGTCATAATTGTATATCTCAAACTACATTTTATTGATCCGGCTGTGAGAAATGAATCTGCGGGTAAGGTTATGGCAAAAAGAGATACGCACAATTTGAACAATAGTACGACAGTGTGGCGGGACAGGGTCCCGCTAATTGTATGGCATTAATTTTATCCGGTATCGATTTTATGCCTTAGGCGTTGCGTTGCGACATTTTGTCCGTTGTCTGACAATGACATTTCATGTTATTTAGGCCGACCGGTCTTTCTATACTTTTATTTCTATAGTATCTGACTCTTAATGTGAAACCTAAGATAGGCCTAATTTTATGAACAATGACGTTGCTTGTTTTATTTAGCGTATTTTCAGTAGATCTAGTGATGATTCATTTGCAGTAGTCCCATTGATAGTGTAGGCCTATTTACCGTCTGCGCATTTATAAAGGTGAAGTTACACCTGTCGGCGAAAACGAAGGAAGCCTTCAAAACGAAGGAAGTTTTGCCGACTTCTTCCTTCGTTTTGTCGTGACGCGTACA
>JAQIWG010007404.1:0-12364 GCA_034695025.1 Chamaedrilus cognettii
GGGGGAGGGAGGGAGGGGGGGATGGATACAACCCCTCATCTCAAGCTCATCTCAAGTGTAAAACCGTGTCTGCCTAACTGTCTAACTAGGTCATATAAATTTTGGAGATCCACTGCAAATCGTTTCTCAAAAAAAATTGTTCGACACACACTAGTACTTTCTCCGGGGTTGTTTCAAGTGGCGCCAAAGAGGGGAAGCTTCAGGTCACAAATAAATTAAATGTCGACCTCCTATTGCAATTTTTCCCGTAAAAAAATAATAAGCCCTAATTTTTTATCTTTGTCAAATATCGATACTCTTATTTACTGATCTTTATATATCAAGCGACAAGCAAAAACAGCAAGGCGGCAAGTTTTGTTGCGTACGATTTTCTGCCTAACTCGGCCTAACCGTTCAGCCATGGGTGACACGCTCGAGTTTGCAGAAGTAGTACAGGAGGTCCGCGGATGTATGGTAGGAACTTTTGGTTATAAATAATAGCATTTTTGTTGAATTATTTTCTTCCCGCCGTAATGTTAGCATTTGTATCTTTTTATTTTCGATTATTCACAGCACAGACCTACACTGTTCGTCCGAGATAATTATTTGGGGTTGAGTTGTTTGTGGTTAGTGAAGTTAGATTTAGGTTGAGGGTTCACCTCCGGCAGCCTCACCAATGATAACTTTTCTATCTTTGAAAACAGGTGTTCGAGATAGGACTTTCACCATTACGAACGTTGAAAATCGACAGAACTCATCTAGAGACGCGTGAGACCTTAAATTTAACTCCTCGACGCGTGCAACTACACGCGAACACAGCCTGTTGTTAGATAGTGAAGTTATCATTGGTGAGGCTGCCGGATGTTGACCTAGAACTTCAGCACACGAATTGCTGATTGATATCGTTTGGACAACCGCAACTACGATCCTGAATGCAATGACAGCGGCCATGATTTTATTACCGTACCTTAAATTTAATCTCAAGACCTGACCCAAAAATGTTGATACAACAGTTTGATTGAATATAGTTTATAGGCTTCAGTATTAATAAATATTTAGTAGTTGCGCTTTAGTTATTGAATAGATATTGATAGAAAATTTGAAACTATTTACTGAATACCGATATTATGAATATGACTTCTGTCCCGTGCGTTCAACAAACAATATGCCCGACAGCATCCGGGTCGACTCAAGCTGCAGAGCACCAACTTGATATTCAAGAACAACAAGACGGGCAAGGTCGATCAGTTTCCCTCGTCGGACGTCGACCAAACGCACTGGCTGATCAGAGCGAGGGGTCACTGCCTCAAGGTTATCCTCAAAAGCGGCACCACGCAACGATACGATGGCTTCAAGGATACGGTAAGCCTTGCGTGTACATAATGCTGAAATGGCTTAAAGTAACTTCTAGTATATATCTTGCCTTAAATCTTTAAAATCATGAATCTTTAACTGACGGCACATTATATTGACAACGCTGATTAGGCCAATGGCTCAACATGTTAAATGATTATTAATCCAAGCTAGGTCGTGCACTTTAAATTACTCATTGTACCGATATCTGGTTGTTAGCTACCGTACAACTGAAAGGTTGCCTTACGCTTCCTTGAAGATGTCAGCAATAGTCTGTGCTTTAACTAGCCCTAATATCTCACCAGCACTCGCGCGATTAAGTGAGGCGTAAGTTTCACGGCAATAAACTGATATTTTTCTTTAGAACTTTTGCTGAATAGATAGTTTGTGTAAATAGACACTGAATACCTTTTATATGCGTTTTAGAAATTGCAAATTGGTTAAAATTTGTTGACTTTACGCACGATAATAGTATGGAATATTCGAAACACATTTGCCATAGAATGTAATTGTGTTCAGGATTTTGACAAGCTATCGGAGTTTGTCAAGGAGCATTACGATACAAAGCTGGAGAAAAAGGATCTGTCGGTTAAGGGATGGAACTGGGGAATAGCTAAGTTTGTCGGTACGTTGTATCAGAATAATTTTTGCGCTTTAATTGCAGTTGTAGCGTGCGGCGTCGATACGCTGTATGTATTTTTTTTTTGTGCTTCGATTGCAGTTATAGCCTATTCGAGTACTTGACAAATAGAATTTGAGATCGGTACAAAAGCACTACAGATGGTTGACACAAAAATGAATAGCCAGTTTGAGCTCTGCCAGTTTAGCTCCAGTTCAGTAGCGGTGATCTTTATCTTTTTTAAAGCCAGTGTTATTTGAACATTTTGTTACAATATTGCATGCAATTGAGGGTGAAGCCTGCCACACACACACACGCACTTTGCGATTTACTGGCCATATTCCCCGCCCAAGCAGAGGTGGGCCACTTGTAGACTGCGGACAGAAGAACTTACGTGCCCTGACCCCACAGGGGACATTGGGGACAGCGTGAGAGGCCTTTAGGGGGAGGGACAATTTACCTGAAAATTATAGGCCTCACTGAAGACAACATGGAATTGGTCCAGAGTTACAAGGGGCGAATAACTTTGCCTTCGCCTCCCCAGCCCACTGCCCTCCCCATTCTCCAAATCTCACCCAAACAGTTCTCCCAGATCCAAGCATCATCATCATCTCAAAGACACCAGGGCGGTCATAGGAGCTGGTTTAGTTAATTTTGGTCATATTTGAATTTTAAGTAATTATTATTTTATAATTTTAAATTAATATTCAGTATTTTTAATTTAAATTTTTTACAAATGGGGGCAAATTACTGAATTACAAAACAAATTAATCGGCAGCGATAGTGCAAACATGAAATCTTCGCATGCCTGTAACATTGGCAAATTTTTGCAAATCACTGAGGCTCGCGAAAATAAGCATTTGTCAAAATTATGGCGCTAGAGCTATGTATAATGGACAGTCTTCAAAAAACGTGAAAATTAAGTGCAGCTAAATTTTTGAGAGGCGATAAAGCGAAAAAAACATGCAGCAAAACTTTCATGTTATACGGTAATTGAATTATAGCTTTGAATAGCATACCTTTAAATACATGAGATTTTTCTCTGTCCTTGTTTTACTTTGGTAAATTTTTAAGATTCATTCGTGATTCAGGGAACACGATGGACTTCAAGGTGGATGGCCTGACGGCGTTTGAAATTCCCCTCGCCAATATATCGCACAGTCAGACGTCGAAGAACGAGGTGACGATAGAGTTCCATCAGAACGACGACGCCACCGTCTCTCTGATGGAGATGCGCTTCCACATTCCGAACTCCGCGACCAGCACCGACGTCGATCCAGTCGCTGTTTGTGCTGCTTTTTGCATTTTTTATCGCTTGTTTTTTATGTAGCATTAAAAATCAATTGCTTAAATTAGTTGCTTTAAATAATGTTGCATGATGAAAGTAGTAGAAATTAGCTAGAGATATAGAGCTTTATTCCAAAACTATTATTATAGAATAGTATTGGTTCCAACTTAAAAAAGAAGAAATGCGCCGTGGCTGCGGCTTCCAAAATACTTAATTGTCACCGTTTGGTTTCTTACCCTGAGTTCTTGTTTGCGTTCTTTTTGTGGCAAACATGGCGGCAAAGTAATAATAAAATTTGTGCTTTTTCTTTTTCAACGACAGATATTAATCATAAGAAAGAGTTATTAAATCCAGTGCAATGTTTTTATAAAAAATTAGTAATTGTTTTGGTACAGTGCAACGTCTTTATTTTACCAAAATAGTTACTCAAACCTACACAATTGAATTAAGAATACAGACAACCAAAGTGCAGCAGAACAGGCTGTACAAGAAAGCAATGAAAACCCAGGATATATTAACAGATACGATTTTATTCAACATCGTTATTATCATATAGCTACAGCCTACAACAGAACAAATCAATATTAAATACCGTTTTTGAAGCGAGTCCGCAAAGCAATCGTGCAATTAAAAAATTATGGATAGAGTTATTGATTTAGTTGAGGTTCGTGCTACGAGTCGTGATCAGGAATTGGTTGTCTGGACAGGAATTCTACACTAGTGTGATGGCGAAGGCTGATGTCATTCAGGCGACTGGGGACGCCATCACAACCTTCTCTGAACTGCATTGTCTTACACCGAGGTGAGTGCCTGCGTGCGTCTGCTTGAGTTTCGGCGCTGCGTTGCGGCCGAGTGGTCCAAGTCGTGGACTTTGGATTGCGAGTGTGGCAGAGAGTCGGTTCGAACCCCGACCGCGGCAAAAGATTTTGAGTCACTTCATGCACCCTTGGCAAAGGTGCTCAGTTTCATCAGCCCTGCAAATAATCATCCATAAGGGTGGAGTGCGGTAGAGAAGTTGTAGTTGCCGCGTTGATTTTAGAAAACTTGAAAAAAGCTTTTGTGCAAGAGTTTAAATTGATTAAGGGATAAAGATATGAATTATGGTTTGCAAGTTAACATTCATTGCTTTGTGATCCAGTATTGTTCGATGAGTCAGCTGGTTGATGTATATACTAGATCGATCAGCGAATTGAGTTTTATTGCTCTTGAGATACTTTTGATATTTATCAAGTACAGACTTCTTTTTGTTATCAGTGAAATCATTATATGAAAGTGTTGATTCTGTACATTAACACGGATTGTGTTGATGTACTAATTGACATAATATTTTTTTGACCTTTGAATGTTTCATTAGAACTTTCATTGCTTCTTAGTTGTGGTTTTTATTATCAGTTTTCACATTTGATAAAAAATGTAAGCCTTTTAAAATAAATCCATATTGTTTAAAAGAAAAAAAAAGATGTATTGCTCATTTTTAAAGTGCCTAGTGTGTATTTTTACTCAGCTTCTGTTAAATAATGCTCAATGTGTTGTGTAGAGGGCGCTACGACATCAAGATCTTTCCTTCCTTTCTGCAACTTCACGGCAAGACCTTCGATTACAAGATTCCCTACATGTCCATCTTACGCCTCTTTCTGCTGCCGCATCGCGACAATCGCCAGATGTTCTTCGTTGTGAGTGGTTTGAGTAGATAATATGTTTAAATTTGAACCGTTTTAAATGCATGTGAATCATACCTTGATAATCCCTGCTGTTCGCATCACAATTTTGCTATTCATGGAAATGTGATACTGTAAAATGTGAAGTTTTTTGGCTGCGTGTTATTTTGGCGGTTTGACCTCTCAGAAATTTTTCTGCGTTAAATTTTAATGTTTTTTGGAAACCGCCCGTTATACTGGTTCTGCTGCTTGATTTTTGCTGCATGTAATTTTAGCAAATTTGTCAAATAAAAAAAATTTGCCAAAATTTGCATGCACGCAAAAAAGATTTGTTTTATAGTTGGCTATCTGTCATAAAATATGAAACGATTTTTTATATTATTGTGGCTTGTATGCCATTGGTCTATGCCACGTCGTAGGTGATTGGACAATTTTATGCGTGATCTTGTTTAATTGGTATTGAGCGACGATCACGAAATTGTGTTTGCATGGCTTGAAATTGCTCATTTGGAGCAAGGCTTGAAATGTATGAAGCTTTGTCTGATGCTGTAACATTATTTATCTATGAATTGTTAATTCAAAGAAGGATGCGCTCGGTATAAATGTTTGGCTATCTAGGTGCATCTATGTTTGAAATGAAATTAACTTGTAGACTAAGCAATTAGTGCAATTAATACAAAATGTGGTTTCAAAATACACAACCTAGCATTTATCAGATAGTAAATCGTGTGACATTTACACAGAATATTGACAGTTAGGTATATATTAATTATTTGTATATATTAATATTTTATATATATATATATATATGCTGCGTATCAGAGTTTTTGTGAAATGATTTAACCATACGCAAAAATACTAATAATAAATAATAAAAATAAAAATAATTTTTGTATGGTTAAAGTAAGATGATCTGAAACTGCACTGACTATTACTTGCTGAGACAGATTAGGGTTGCTTGCGGTCTTCGGTGTATCATTTTCAGATTTTGTTAATAGTCTAACTGCATTGCTAGGTGAGCTTAGACCCACCCATCAAGCAAGGTCAGACACGCTATCACTTTCTCATCCTCCTGTTCGACAAGGAAACTGAGATCACTCAAGAGCTCGCCCTATCCGAGTACGTTTACTCTAATGAGAAGCTCGAGAATACCTCTAAAAGAAGCTAAGGGTGAAATTTAGCAGGGTGAACTAATGGAGTTTGGGCCAGTTAGCATAATAGTCTTGAAGAAAATGACACTTTATTTAAATTTAAATGCGAAATAAGATCAAATTAAATTTTGATCGTTAATGATTTTGCAATGAATTGAGAGAAAATTTGCAAGATTTAGACAAGTTTTTTTTTTGGATGTGAATTGTGAATATCAAGTGCGTTTTATAATGACATTCTATGCTGCTAATGGTAAACTGATGCCAAGTAGAACAAGCTCTATGTAGGTCAAAGTGCCTAGCATTGATGGCTGCTTCCATTCTTGAGCGTCTCATATCTGTGTCATACGCTCCATGGTCATTCAACTTTCTCTGCAATTTGCTCATTTCTTGAATGTTAATAAAAGTCCTGATGACTTTTTGTCGTTGAGCTGTCAAGGGATTTCTGTCAGGGAATAATCGTGACGTGACAAGACTCGTTGAACTATGCATATTTGCATGCAGATTTGCATTCATGAAAAGTTTTTAACTAAACAACAAGCGCTGAAGTCACAGCTCCATTGACTGCTCAGTGGTAGGCTGTTGTCAATTGCATTGTGACATTAGTTTGCTGCTTGTATTTAAATTACAAACTTTTCATGCATGAAATGCATCGTGGAATGAGATCCTAAAACTGCTTGTATCGTTACTTAGCGCACAAATTCAGCTTAATAGTGATCATAGCAGTTTGTGTCTGTGCTATCGTGGTCGTCAGGGAGGAGCTGGAGCAGAAGTATGAAGGAAAGCTGACGAAGGAGATGTCCGGTCTCGAGTATGAGGTCATCAGTCGCATCATGAAGGCGCTCGTCAACAAGAAGATCACCGTCCCTGGTTCCTTTGTCGGGTTTGCGAAACAGAAGAACTTTTTATCAATGAACTTCACTTTTTTTCTTATTGCGAATCGCGTAATTGCCGCTGGAAGATGTTTAGGTTCGTAATTTTATCTTTGGTCTCACATATGGTCATTTGCTTTAAAACTAACCGCCTTTTTTTGCCTACTCTGTTAATGTCCATGTTTTCACACAAGTTTAGACGTATGTGTCCTTGTGAGGACTGCAGGAGCTGGGTTTTTACTGTCGGATGCCCTTCCTGACGCCAACCAAATAAATAATTATCTGGCACGGGGTTAGCAACTAGCGACACTTGTGTGTTTAACAGCCTTGCTGAAGAGCCTGTAACAGTATGGTTTCATAGTTGCCGGCGCGGGGACTTGAACCCTGGTCCTCTGGACTAGAAGTCCGATGCCTTAACCACTACACCACAGCACCTCGCTATATTTAATTTGATTGATGTCGAGCAAAATTATGTTTATGCTTTTGAAATATATTATATTACTTGTTTAAATATTTTGAGTACAGATTTAAGAGCTGTTAATTGGCAGTGTAAAAAATGTTGCTGTCCATGTAGAATTATGACTATTAATTTTCTAAATTCAATTGATTTGTTCAGATATCTAAATAGCTATGATTTATAACAGCTATTGCGGCCTTTGCGAGCCGTGGAACAAAGAATGAGTGAATTTGTCGCGAGCAAAAGTTAGCGCATGTTTTTTATTGATTTTTGAAAGATTTTGACGTACTTGATCGCTTGCAGTCTCATTCAATGATTTTCATTGATTGATTTTTTCTAAGCTTATGATAAATGGCAGTCACATGAAAATGATTTTTGTTTATAGATTTTTCAAATGCTTTTTGTTTATAGATTTTTCAAATGCTTTTTGTTTATAGATTTTTCAAATGCTTTTGATACTGTTGATCGCTTGCAGTCACTCGGGCACAAACTCCCTATCGTGCTCATACAAGGCTGCGACTGGTTCGCTCTACCCGCTCGAGCGAGGCTTCATGTTCCTGCACAAGCCTCCCGTCCACATTCGCTTTGACGAGGTCGCCTTTGTCAACTTTGGGCGCAGCGCCGGTAGCAATCGCACCTTCGACTTTGACGTCGAGACCAAGGCCGGCACAGCGTTTAATTACGTCGGCATCGAAAAGTAGGTTGCATGCGGTATCAGACCCTTAATCATGTTTGTAGATTAAAGGTTGATTCCAGAGACGTATCTTGACTCCTGGCTAAGGAACTTTCCTTCGCGAGAAAGGGATTTTAATGGCAGCACATAACTGCTTTTTGAGAAAGCTTTTTGTTTACATATATTTGAATAAATTGCTACCTCATGAAACTAACCTAACGTTAATTTTTTTTAACAAATTCAAAGGACGTTTACGCCAAATTAAAAAAATTGGTGTGTTTTGGAAGCAAATTATTGTCTTCAATTTATGACAAATTGTAGGTTTAATTGGTTTTAAATACGCACTCAATATAAATGTTCTAAAATTTCTGCGCAACGTTATCAATGTTGCACTAATTTGCTTTGAGATCTATCTACAGTCGTAGAACTTTCAATTGGATAAACGTAATGATATGGTCAGTGTTAACATTTGCTGACGTTTAGCTGAAGTGTATCTGAATAGTTTTATCTCAATGCAATAAATTGTCTTTCCATTTGGGCATTGTAATTTGTATTGACAACCTGAGCTCTGCAATAAAACTTACGTATATGTTACAGAGAAGAATATGGCAAGCTCTATGACTTTGTCACGCAGAAGAAACTACGAGTAAAGAACACCGGTGGTAAGGTACGTACTGCAGCAGCTTGAGCTTGACAAGGCAACATTAGTGCAAACCCTCTACTATTCAAAGATTTTCACCTGAAACTTTTTTTAATTTTTCTTTCCTCATCTTTATTGCTTTACAAGCAGTACAGCAGTATCAGACAAACAATAGTTGACTTTATACATGAAGCAATAAGGGCAGGCTGAGAGGGAACCGAGTTCCCTGACGCTGCCGTAGACAGGTGTCCATGGCTACTAGACTGCCCTTATTGTGGCACAATTTACCAATTTACAATTCATTAACGTGACCGAAGGCGTAGTCACCTAGAACCAAGGTGGACAGTGAAGCGTCTCTCGACTACGGATGAGGGTTTTTTTATGGTCTCCATTGTTTTTGGACACTCATTGTCATTGGACATTTGCTTCTTGTTGTTTGTCTAGTACACTTCCTGGTTTTGGTGCAGAATTGAAGCTGTGATTGAAATTTTCTTATCATTTGTTTCTTTGAAGTGTTAATGTATGTTGTTTGTGTCTGGTTACTTTTGCTTGTACGCAACTGTAGCAGCTGTAGGGGTTAGGTACAGGCGCAAGCCTTCTTGGGGATATATTATCTCTTTTTGCTTAACCTCGTTACTTCATAGGCGATTTATGTACGTACCTGTATTTTGTTCTGAAGTAATAAATGTTGAAAAAAAAACAGACATATTTTGAAGTCTAAATGTAGAGGGAAAGTTGGAAAGGGGAGGGGTAAGAAAACATAGAGGGAGGTCGTGGAGAGCGATATGAAGGTACTTGGCATGAGTAGAGAGATGGCAAAGAATCGGGAGTTGTGAGGGAGTCTCTCGGCGGAAACGTCCAACCTGTGTTGACACGGAAAATTGAACGTAAAATGTAAATGATGATGGTGATGACTGCAGGACGCGAAGGCGACGTACACAGACGACATGCTGGGGTCCGACGAGGAAGACGACCGCGACCCGTACATGGAGCGCATGAAGAAGGAGGGCAAGAAGGTCGTCGCCGAGGACATGGGGCAGGACGACGACGAGGACGACCAGGAGGGTGGGAATCTACTTTTCCTCTGAGCCACGAATATTATGAAAACCATACCATTTGTTATTTGAAACTGCACTGTCACGCACAAACAATTTGAACACATCAGGATGTTTGACGAATGGAATCTATTGACAGAATATAAGTCAAGATAGCATTTTAGAAAATCGACTGATCTCGTGCGCTACTGAGCACGGATCTCAGAGACAGTGCGTAGAAAAAATTCAAAGCCGCAAACGAAGCTTTGGGCCGTCGACTAATGAATGTGAACACAAACTGATGAGCAAACAGCGTGTTAGAAAATGATGATTATTAGTTTTGTATATGTCGGAAAGTTTTATAATAACAGTTGACTGCGCACTGTTTCTGTGCAGACGAAGACTTCAAGCCTGAAGGCAGTGCCAGTGAGCCGGACGATGAGTGAGTTCATACTTTCGTTCATTTATTTATTTGATTTTTTAGAGATCATATATGAAGCGCCGTGTCATGACCTAGTTCATCTCTAGAGCGCTGTGTACACTTTGACATTACGAGTTGCCGGTATGTTTTCATTTATTTTGTGAAGCTCCTCCTATGTCAAATATAGCGGTTCCTGCTTGGACCTGAGTTTGAGGTCCCCGATGACATCACTAGATGCCGAAACGGACTCTATCCCATTATTATTATTATTTTATTTTTATTGGACAGCTCATTGCAGACGTCAGTCTGCGTCAGTCTACCAGTATAGTGAAGTTGCAGACAGCATTGTGGCGAAGCGTTGTGGCCGAGTTGTCTAAGTCGTAGACTTTGGATTGCGAGTGTGGCAGAGAGTCAGTTCGAACCCGGCCGCGGCAAAAGATTTCGAGTCACTTCGTACACCCTTGGCAAAGGTGCTTAATTTTATCAGCCCTGCAAATAATTATCCATTAGGGTGGAGTGCAGCAGAGAAGTTGAAGTTGAGGACAGTGGAGTGAAGATCAAATTTCTTTCTTTTTTGCTCAGGGAAGGGGGTTTGTTACCATGCCGAACAGCTTTTGCAGACTGGCTGCTTGACATCAGCGGTGAAGTTTCAGGCAGCTAATAGAAAGAGGAAAAAGTTGAAGATGGAATCCATTTCTCCACAGATTGTTCATTTGCGGCGGAGAATTTCTAGCGGCATTTCGGCCGAGGAAATTAACAGTGAAATTTTTTTGCATTAATTTTGTGCAATCTACTGCCAATTTACCTCGTTCACAGGGAAACTCGGAATGTTACTCTTTACCAGCCAATATTTATGATTTATTTGGCTGGATAGCATAGAAACGTCATTTTCTTTGTTGGTTTAGCTTTATAATAGGCGTCTTTCATGTATGTGAGTATTGGTGAACTGCAATAGTTTCGACTGCTAAAATATTGGATTGTGTGTGTACGCCGCCCTTGTGACGTCTTAGGTCATGTTGCGGTGCTCTGAAAGTTGTTTGACAATTGTTACAATAAATAATGATTTAATTTGTTTTTTGTTTTTTTGCAGATACGACAGCAACCTTGAGTCGACAACGGAGGATTCTGATGAAAACGAGGGGGGGGAGAAGAAGGAGAAGAAGAAGAAGAAAAAGGATAGCTCGGAGGGGGAGGGGAGTGAGGAGGAGATGGAGGAAGGAGGGAGCGACCAGGAGGAGAAGCCGAAAAAACGCAAAACAGAAAAGAAATCGAAGGTTCGCATACTGATAAATTGTCGATGCCTGGACATTTTGTGCATAACAACGTGAAATTTTGTGCTACTGGCTAAGTTTGTGCTCGAATATGCTAGGGTGACCAGTGGGCAACTTTAGAAGTCTTACATAAACTGAGGTTAGTTGAGTCTCTGTTATATGCATATCTTGATCTATAAGCAAGAATTTTTGGGTGTATGTGTGTAAACGTCTTGACACATTCACGCAGTTTTGAAGATATCGGCACAAAATTTGCTGAGGTGTTTGCAAATTTCCCTATTTAGGTCATAATGGAGTTTACAGCCCTCCGGGTCTTAAGGTGCCGAAGACACAAACAAATTTGAAAAAAGGGGGCAATGGAGAAAAAATTGATTAAATCTGCCCCCGAATCAGACAAATCATTGTGTGAAATACTTTCTGTGAAAGTATTTCACAGAGAGCACGAGGGGCTAAGTGCCCCTCGTGCTCTCAATTTAAGGAAAATTTGCCCTCATTGATCCAAATCTTTTCTGGGGATTTTCAGGCCTAGGGTGTGATTCCCGCAATCTCAAGCCTTAATGTGAACTCTGTTAGTAACATATTTGAAACGTTTCTTCTGAATTATAGAAATACATGTTTGTTGGTGGTGCAGTCGGACAAGCCGAAGAAGAAGAAGAAGAAGGAGCGAGACGCCGACCAGCCGAAGCGCGCCCAGACGGCGTACATGCTGTGGCTGGCGGAGACGCGCCCCCGACTCAAGGAGGAGTTTCCAGGTACAGTGTTGTGAGCCGTTATTATGTTACAGACGTTACTGATAATTAATTTAGCGTTTATGTTCCATTGTATGCTTTTACAGCATGAATATATATTCGCTTTGATATGAAAAATCTTCAAATCATCATCATCATTTACGTTTTATGTCCACTTTTCCGTGTCAACACAGGTTGGACGTTTCCCACGATGAGACTCCCC
>JAQIWG010007405.1:0-12362 GCA_034695025.1 Chamaedrilus cognettii
ATTGTCTTTCTAGGTTAAGGTAGGAGTCGAGGTAGGAGTTGAGGAACGTCTATGAAATCGACTGGTACTTTCATAGAGAACCTCGTTTCATTGGCTGTCTTCAGTAACAATTAACACCGTTCAGCAATTACTTTAAAATAACTCGACCGAATCTAGCTCCAATCAATTGCGTTCTTTTAATTTTATTCTAAATTTTCTCATTCGCTGTCAAAACAGTTCTGCCAAAACGACAAATATCTGAGACACCTACTTCCGTCTTCATTGTGCACGTTGAGTCGGCATATTACGAATTTAGGAGCCTCCTGCCGCCGGACCCCTCCTGCCTCCTGCAGCGCCTCGCCGGACCGCCTAACTCGCCCCCGTGTCGTCTAGCCTTTTGTAGGTGCGCCTTCGCGGCGACACTGCACCAACGTGGCATAAACTGACGATAACGATAGCGTGGTGTTAAAGAATGTTTGGGGAAGGGCGGGTGACATCTTGCTGTTAGACCCGGATGCACACTTCCATTTATTATCTTTGAGACGTTGCCTAATAATTCGACTTCCTTATTGATAGTAGCAATTCGATTCAACTTTCTTGAGAATAACGGAAACTGTATATAGGTTATTTGGCCTGCGTAAAGGGCAAATTTTTGGCAATAGAGTAGAATATAAAGAAAAACAATATTCAAAGCATTATGGCCCTATAGATGCATTAATCATCCTGGTAGGCCTGTGCAAAATTATGTTGTTGCTTGAAATTTTTCAGCAAGCGTGCGTACATTTCTTATTTATTCGTTGCTGTGTATTTGTTGATCAAACATTAGATATTGTGGAGCTTATTACAAGTGAAATATCGCAGACGATAGTGATTCCTCTTGCTGGTCATGAAAAATAAATTAATGTGCAGTTAAAAGATTTTCATTATAAGAAACTACAAAAGAGAGATTTCCTTACTATGGGTTGCAAAAGACTTTGGCAGTTTGTCACTGTTATAACTTATGGTACGCCTTGCGGTACTCTACTCTTACGGTACCGGTACTCTACGCCCTGCAGACCGGAACAAAGAATTGGCTTGCAGCCCAGAGTTCCTCAAGTTTCATTTATGTCTTAAGAGAACCTAGTACTTGCTTACGCAAAGGTACTTCCAGCAAGCCGGGAACAGAAAATTGTCATGCAGCCCAGAGCTTCCCTAGCAATCGTAAAAGGCGACTAACAAAAGGGAAGCGGTTTTATGCTGAGCCCCGAGTTGCTGAACCAGCCGGTAATGGTCTGTTTCTACTCACGGTCCTTAAACTCTTAAACCAATCCTAAAATTTATTTGTTAAAATCATTGCTGTGTCTACTATCTATATTGCAGAGCTAATTCTACATTGATAGACGATTTTGTTGTTTTGCTACTATCGTAAATGACCAGTATAGCTAAAGCCCGGTTGTCGCGCAGTTTTGTTTGAACGCTCCTCGCCGCCGGTCGCAGAATGTCTGGGTGGGACTCGTACATTGACAACCTGATCCTGCAGTGCCGCGACGCGAGTGGGGAGTCACACTGCGACAAGGCGTGCATTATTGGCCTCGATGGTGGCGCCAAGTGGACGAGCGACGGTCACGCCAATGTACGTTAGGCCAGCTTCTTATGCGCATTAAAAGAACTATATAGTCTGTTTCCTCAAGGGTGTGTGCCAAAAAGGGGTACGGTTGGTATCGTAATTGAGCGAATGGTCTCGTGTCAAATAGAATAAGTTCGTTGACAATATTATTCATCCAAATCATATTCTGCCAAAATCTGTCTAAATTCTGACCCAAACCTAAACCTGACACAGTCCTAACCCTAATGAGGCCCTAACCTTGACTTGCTGACCATAATGCAGCCATAACCCTAAGACAATTGAATGTAGGTAACGATTTGCATATCTTTTCAATTTATCTTGATCTCAAGTCTTTTCATTCGGCCTCTCCAACAATACTGTATGATATGATTCCTTGATAACCGGTACAAGTAATGATTGCTACTGGTTGTGTGTGTCCAGGCACTGAAGCTTGCGCCGCAGGAGGCGGCCAACATCGCGGCCTGCTTCAAGTCGAAAAACTTTTCCGGATTCCAGGCGTCAGGCGTCGTCGTGGAGGCAGAGAAGTTCCAGTTCCTGCGAGAGGAGGACGGCAAGCTGGTCCTTGCCAAGAAGAAGGGCAATGGCGGGCTTACTCTTCAAGCGTCTAAAACAGGTTGCAGCGACTGGGCGTGTTTTGTGTTTAGCGCATGATGTTGAGAGTGGTGTGAGTTTTTCTTTGTAGGGTCAATTTGTGGAGTGCCATGTCCTGACTGGTTATCTCAGTGTGCTGCGCATCATGCAGTGTTTTTGTGGATACGTTTTTATAACGTTTGTAATGTAAACAGATATACAGGGTGGGCCAAAAGTATTTGACAAAGTTTGAAAGCTAATAACTTTGACAGTTTAGCAACTAGAATTTTGTGCTTACACTAAATTAAGCCAGTTCTGCCTTGACTATAACTACGCGCAATTTTAGATTTGTTCATGCAACAAGCGTGTATGTGCACCTACCTGATTTTCTAGTTCAACAATGGCATCATTATGTCATTTGCGCCCACCCACTCCGATGTAACCTCTGCCCCTCCAGCTGTCTCCCCAACGGCAAGACAAGGATCATTTTTTGAGTTGATGTCCCATGTGCATTGATTGCACTGTTAGTGTTCAGTGTTGCGTTTGATCTGAAGAGTCGCGCATTCTTATAACTTAGCGCTTGGGTGTGGATCTTGGTGATAATGAATGAGGTCAAGCAAAACCTAAGTCACACTTGAATTTTAGATTTGAATATACTGTCTTACCATTGCGTACAGGTCTGCCCCCCATTTGAAGACGTTTGGTTATGCCACTGACTGTTGTTGGCTGGTGTGTCGCTGTAGCAATAGTCATTGCTCACTGTCCGGAGGGGAAGCAGCAGGGCAACGTGAACAAGGGCACGGGGGCCGTGGCCGACTATCTGGAGCAGCAGTCCATGTAGCCAGTCCTCCCGTCTACTAGCAGGTACTGGCGGGGTCAGGGGCGTAGCAGTCGAAGTAGACGGTGGAGGCGTATCTCCACTGCAGACAACGGTGTCCGCACCATGATTTAGCCCTGGTCCCCATCTGGACCACACCCGGATAACGATAAACAATGTTAAAATTAGCTCAAATACAAAAAAGTTAAAAAAAAAAAGATTTTGACAAAGTCAAATCAATGCTTTTTTCAATCATTGTCGTTTGTAAAGAGCAAACCGTTGCATTTGACATTTGTTGGAAAAAGTTTTTGTCCCTATCCCGCTACCCCTCCCCGCTTTCAAGTTCTGCACCTAAAGGACAAAGTTTCCATCATCATTGAATATGCTGCTACGTGCCTGGTTCATTCGTTATACTTTTCAGATTTTAGCTATTAAATTTGAGCATTTGCATTACATTGTGTGTAATTATTTGCTGATCGTAACAAGCTGAATTTGTTTTGAAAGCTGGACGTCTAAGCTAAGTTGACTAACAGGGATCTAACTGATGGTATCTATCTTATCTCATGTACTCCTGTTCGAAGTAACCTAATGTCATTTGAACGAAAAATGTAAGAATTAGTATTTTCATACCTGCACTGGCTGTAGTAATCACCTGAGCCTCGAGTATACATTTCATTCAATATGTTAGAAAATGCATACGTTTTTATTTATATCGCATGTCTTTACATAAAAGATGTTGTTTCAGTAGTATTTATTTGATACACATGTTTTCCAGTTGTTTTTTGGTGCAATGAGTGTAGTTTTACATTTAACTATTATAATTGCGCGATTTCTGCTTTCAGATAGTCGCTCGAGACGTCGCGATTGGGAAACGTGTGTACCTTGCGCTTTGAGAAAAGGAACACTATGCTTATTGTATACTATTGTTTGCTTGAGACTATTTGAAATGATGTTTCTAAGCGTTTTCTACAATAGCTTGCGATGTGCGATCATTGCGTACAGCTGAACGTCGTTAAATGAACGCTTTAGCACTGACGGTAGTCTCACGCTTAGTTGCTCATCGTCTACAAAATCAGTTCGACAAATTCTGACATTTAGTTTGGCAGTCATTCCAATATGTCGGTCTAGATCAATTATTTTGCGATTGCCTCTAGTTTTTTTCTTCGATCTTGCGTGTCACACATTCTAATTCGTTGAGATTTTTCTAAGTAATTCCACGTTCCAATGGAGGCTGTTTGTTTGGTGGATCGAGATGCTGATATCCGAAGACTTCCGCCATACACTTCCTCTCATGCGTTGGAATCTATCAACTCGGTGAATGAAATTGGAGAATGGCAATTGTGCATGAATCGAGAGTGAATTCTGGAGTCTAGTGTACCAGTTTTAGTCAAGCTGACCAAATCACAGATGTAGCGTAATCGTTAACATGTATTGCTATATGGATATGGATTGCTAGATACAGTTATATGGATTATGGAATTGCTAGATACAGCTATATGGATTATGGAATTGCTAAAAGTCATTTCATATGTATTTGCGACTATTCATATACATATATTCATAATGAGTTTTAGTAAAATTGTGAGTTTTGAGGTTTTTCCATAGGATTTTGTAGCAAATAATTCCATAATTTGCTTTGTGTTTTTTATTGCGAAGATTGCTAAGATTTTCATGTTCTTCACTTCTGGCCAGTGCAGCTAACACTTCGTCGTAAAATTACGCGCGACATGTTTTTTCAGAAAAATGTTAGTAAATAATTCCATATGGATTATGGAATTGCTAGATACAGCTATATGGATTATGGAATTGCTAAAAGTCATTTCATATGTATTTGCGACTATTCATATACATATATTCATAATGAGTTTTAGTAAAATTGTGAGTTTTGAGGTTTTTCCATAGGATTTTGTAGCAAATAATTCCATAATTTGCTTTGTGTTTTTTATTGCGAAGATTGCTAAGATTTTCATGTTCTTCACTTCTGGCCAGTGCAGCTAACACTTCGTCGTAAAATTACGCGCGACATGTTTTTTCAGAAAAATGTTAGTAAATAATTCCATTCCAATTTTTGATTTGAACGGTACAATTCGGTTATTTTCAATTGTCTGAACAGTCAGTTGAAGCTGAGATGTGTATTTGTGTCATTAATCCATTTTATATTAATTTCATGAAGATTTCATTTATGGTTGTTTTAGTATTCTATGCTCTGGTCATTTGCCTCTAGTACATGCTTGTCACTTTATAGGTAAACAGGGATCAGGGGAGTAAAACTCGTGCTTTCTGTAATAATTGAGTCCTCTAATTGTGTTAGTTTTCATATAATCCTCGTTCCAATTGGTTGATTGTGCATTGGCTACAGATCATCCTTTTTGGCAAAAGAAACCTGGAGTTTTTAGCAAAACTCTGTGACATTTTCTGGTGTTGTGTAGAATCTTTGTTTGTTTGATTTATGAGTTTGTCGTAAGCTTATGTCAAAAACTATTTGCAGTAGTACGGTATTAAATAAATCTCCTTTTGCTCACAGAGTCGAAATCTCGTTCTATCGTCATTGGTATTGACTACCGTATCTAAATAAATAATTTTTGACAATGTTAATGAAGCATCATGACTGAATTTGCATTATGACTAACAATTGTTTTGAATACGATATATAAAATACGTGATTAATATTCAGAATGTTGCTGATTATTACAGATTGGTCATTTTACTATTCAACTATTCATTACTAAGGATACACTATTGGATCAGTATTAACTAAACAATGGTATGCATTGATTGCACTGTGTGTTTAGTTGTTTTCTTTAGCTCGTTGATAATCACCAGCACGGTGCCAGTTCATTACCCCCCCGAATGCCTGCGATATTGTGTTTTTTTTTTGTTTTTGAGTTGCCAATTATCTTCCGTGAATATTCCGCGTTTCATTTCTGCCATCAATGATTGACTGACGATTTGGTTAGCGACCAATTGCCGTGATGCAACCGTGGATATTTAGTTAAATAAAATTTCTCGCTGTTTGTTCGCATTTCTTTTACATTAATTTGCGTGACAAATTCTTTTTGCAACAAGAATTTAGCCATTTAAGAAGCAATAAGTTTAATTACGCGCAATTCTGATCAGAATAATTTTGAAAACTATCAGTTGGTTCTTTTTTACCATAAAGATGACGAATCAAGCGTTAACTATTAGTTAATTTATCTATTGCATTATGCAACATTTTAACATTGCTGACTGGCGGCGTTTCGTGGCTGAGTTGGTCAATTGGCCCAATACCGATGACTCGTCATGCAACAGCCTGTGGCTTGCTGGCATATAACGTCATACGAGCGAATTTCTGGGATATACAAATGCATCATGCGGAGCCGGCTGTAAACCGGTACAGCCTGATCTAGAAGTGGCGTCATTTTGACCTTCATATTTGGTAACTTGGCCGTTATTGGTTTGCTCAATGCTTCAACTGAATTTCTCATGCATACGCCTTGTTGAAATAAAATTTATTCTGTTTCTTCTCACAAATAAGACCTAAATTCATTCAATTATGCCTACTGGTTGTAGGAATTTTGACCAAATAGTTTCTAAGAGTTCGTTACGTGATAGGCTGATAAAAAGTAAGTAGTGAGGGAAAATGAGAGATCCAGTCATATACTGGATCTACCAGGATATACCAGGTAGTATACTGCCAAACAATTATTATACTAAGTAAAATTTGTTCTTTTGCGGTTAAAAAAATCGACCAAAGCCGGCATTTTTGCTAGCAGCCATAAATGGTTCATAAGTTGTCCATTAAATTGTTCATAAGATGAAATTAAAGTACAATTGAAATTATTAATTGCATTCATAAATTCTAAAAGATATGCAAAATATTTTCATCATCAATGTTCTTAGCAAGTATATAGGACCATATAGCACATTTAAAAAATAAAATCAAACAAGCATGCTTCCTCAGATACTGAGTGGTACTAATTAAACACGGTCCGCAAGGCACAGACGTACAGTGGAAACCAATAGGAGAGATTATCAAGCTAAAAATGATCCCGCCTAGATATAGAACGTCTCACACGGACTTTCATTGACCGTTATAGTCAACTAGGTGCTGCCTTGTTTTTTTTACTCACGGTGTACTTTTAGCTCTGTAATCTCACAGGTCAATTCCAATTTGTAACCCTCACCAGCTTCAGCTAAACAACATGGCTTAAATTTGAACATTTTGAATGTCCGTCTGGAATTGTATTTTTTTTGATCTCTCAAATATTCAGGCCTGGAAATAACTTTTTGAAGTGTGGAGCAGTTTACCCGCAAGTTGCTCCACGCTCTTTGTTTTGTGAAACATTTCAGAAAATATGCCATGTGAAGCAAGTTGTAGGGGCAGAACTCTGACCCTACATGTAGGTGCATCAATAAAGATAAATCATCATCAGAATAAACGTCTGACGTTCTCAAATTAGTGCCTGGAGCACAGCTTAAGAGTCCGCAGCACGCTGTTAGTCACACAACCGTGCCACATCTTAGCCATGCGCATGTAAGTACTGCATGAGCGTGCCTCGCAGTTATTGTGAGGCCACAACTTTGTGTTGTGGCCAAGAGGGCTAAGTCGCGATCTCGAATTGCGAATGCAGCAGTTGCCGATTCGAATCCCGGCCGCGGCAAGGATTTTGAGTCACTTCGTGCACCCTTTGGCAAGGATGGTTTCAAATCGTCAGCCACAAGTGTTCCTATGATGCCTACCAGATACGGTGGAACAATCATCTGCGACAATCAGCTGGTAAAATGGGGCATCACCTTTTCCCCGCAAAGGGTCATAACAACAACAAGCAGGGCGTCCCCCCCATGATTTCAGGGTGTCTGCCCCATGATTTCGATTTCAAGGTGTCCGCCCCATATTTTATCCAGATCCCACCAAAAATTTGACAATTTATTTTTCGTACCCCCTCCCCCCCTCATGGGTTCTGCACCGGAGCGAGAAATTAAGCACTCCAGTCTGTTAGAGATTAGCATTTGAGAAAGCATAGTTTTCTCAGAATGTTTTCCCCGTCATCGCCAAATCCGTGGCTACGCCCCCGGCGACACCGTATATTTCCAGGCCTGCCTATTTTACAGTTTACAATCATGATTCTCCCAACAGAGTAACGCTTCTGATCCAGTCTACATATGAAGCGACTGCTGTTTGATAGGATGGAACGTAAGGATTCCCACAGATGCTGCCACTAGACACGACACCGGCCAAAACAAGCGCGCCCTCTGCCATGGAAGATTCACACAACACTGGACTTCCGCTGTCCCCCTGCACAGAAAACAATACATTTTCTTAAACTTTCTGTTTTATATTGACTATAAAGCGGAATTTTTTTTTTTTGGCATTATCAAAGAAGATCATTACCAATAAGCATAACGCATATATTTTGAGCAATAAAATGCTGTAAAACATGAAGTTTTTGCTGCATTTTGGCGGTTTTGCATCTCAGAAGTTTAGCTGCACTTAATTTTTGCATTCTTGAGGACTGCCCATTATATATAGCTTTTGCAATTTTATTTTTGCTGCATGTAATTTTTTGGAGTTTAGACGATTGTCGAAATTCGCAAAAATAACATTGTTTTAAAATTAAAGATCACAATAAAAAGAGAAAACAAAACTAAACGCTATTTGATCAATCTACAAATAAGCACACGGCCGAGAAATGATATTTTGTTGCCATAATTAATGATTAATTAATGTTCGTTATAGAAAATAAGACTTTGTTAATAATAACATAGCCAAAAAGCTACGCCACACACCAATTAATTATTAATTAATTATTAATCATTAATGAATTTAGAGTAGAGCTTCCCTTAGGGCTATGCTGAAATTACCTGGCACGCATCGCTAGGTGGTCGACCTGCTATTGTGGTCAAGATGGTCAAGTTCTTGAACTCCACTGGGATGTCAAACAGCTGACCACCGTTGTCGGAGAACTTGTGAAAGACCTTCAAGACCTTAAGTCGAGCTTGATCACTCAGATATTTGTCTGAAGCAAAGAGCAAAGCTGATCGACAGTAGGGCCTATGCTTCACTGCTATTCTGAAACAATTTAAATAATGGCAGAGTAGGCTATAGGCGTTCACAGCCAACAAATAAAACAAAAAATGAATTACAATAGGGCAATAACAGCGCAAGACTAGTTAAGATATTTGCCGTTGTAGACTAGGCCTACATGTACATGTGGGCTCAAGTCTGTTACATGAAATTTTGTTCATGGGCCTCATGTATGTCAGTTGCAGATGTATTATAGTAAGTGTGACAATAAATAACGCAGCACATTTTACAGTATCTTGCTGCTTAGATGGTCAATAATAATTATGAAAGTGTGTGCATAATTTTTAACATATTATTTTACTCAATCCCCAACAGATACATATTAATCTTTTTAAACATTTGTCAAACGCAACAGGAAGCATCAATTGGCACCGCATATCCAATGAATGGGAAGAAAAATACACAACAGCTAAATCAGTGACGTCGTGTGGGTCACGGTGGGTGGATGCAAAGGCCAAGGGCAGTGACGTCGTGTGGGTCACGGAGGGTGGATTCAAAGGCCAAGGGCAGTCGTGTGAACCTAAAATTCACACACGGGAGTGCTCATTGAGACTTGTCCCTCTCGTGCAGACCTCACGACCGGGGGGCCTGTACAGTCTAAACAGGCCTATGAAACCTAGAGGTTGGGCCAAGGCCTGATTTGATCCATATATCACAACGCTACAGGTCACCTGTAGAACCCAAAGCGTCAGCCAAGGCCCGATCTGGCCCGTATGACGCGACTCCCTTGGACCAAACAATATAATGATAACAAACTACAAAGTATCTTACCGACATAGGACCGTTTTCCCCAGCCGCCGACGTAGCAATGATCTCCCGCTGTCAGTCTCAAGTGGCGCGATGGGAGACAAAGTCTCTGAACGGAGCCGCTCAGCGTCACAGGGGTGGACAACTGCAGGAGAGCGATGTCATTGGAGAGGTTGGATGGCGAGTAGTCGGGGTGAGTGAGGATTCTTGAAACGTTGCGCGTCTGTCTGACGGAGCTGTGGGCTGCGCGACGGCTGTGACCTCCCATCACCGTCATACCGACTGCATTGGAGAGGCTAGAATGCAAATTAGAAAAATGTTGCATATTAGATAGCGATGAAACATTAGCGGGTGTTTAATAAATGGTCGCGATAATAATTAAAGTCTAATCATTTGAGCATCGCTGGGGCGCATGCATATCAGCTAAAGGTTTGAGTTTTGCTGCATCAATATTTGAAGCCTGTATAGCTTAGCTAAATATTAACGGTTTTAGTCTTATTCTCTTAGATAAACTTAAAGTATTTTTTCAGATTTTATGTCAAGTACCGTAAGATAGGCTATTAGCAGCTAATTATCAATTAGAAAGAAAAGGGTCAGAAGAATTACTCAATCGTACCAACGTTGCTTATCGTTTTCCCCACCTACGATTCAAGCAAATGATGCTTTTTCCGTTCCGTATATATATATATTTTGCATAATTAAATACTGTAAAACATGAAATTTTTGCGTGCATGTAATTTTAGCGAATTTCGCGTATCAGAAAAATTTGCTACAATTGCATGCTCCAAAATAAAGCTGCAGAAGCTTTATATAATAATGGGCCGTCCTCAAAAACACGAAATATAAGTACAACAAAATTTCTGAGATGAAAAGCCCGCAAAACAACATGAAGATAAAACTTCATGTTCTACAGTAAGTTTGTGGGCATCAAATTTTTAAATGTGGAATGAAGTGCTCCATTCTTACTCGCCAGCACAATGCGCTGCGGTCAGAATCCACTCGCTTGAAATGAATGCTCCCCCGCAGTAGAACACTTTGTGTGGTCCACCATGTAGGGACGCCAACCACGGCCAGTCGCCCTGTTCCAGCGCTACACCGTGATCCGCGGACAATGCTGCGTGAATTAAATCCTGGGATGGCTGAGCGCAGCCTGGTTGACACAACGATAGTTTATAAATCAATCGTCACCACAGAGATGCTCCACTCGCTAGAGGCGCTCACGACCAGAGTCGCGTGGGACACAGAAATGGGGATTGAAAATCACCTCAAAATGGCAGAATTTAGTGGCAACAATGATAGCATTGATTGCTAGAATTGGCAATCAATGCACATAATAGGGCAAGTAGCAAGCATTTCAGCTAAGTCTCATCTGGCGGTAACGTCGTCTTTAGAGTATGATTAACAATTTCTTTTTTGTTGTGTGTGTCCCAAGCACGAGACATGCTGCTTGTTTTGATTCAGACACTTATATTGACCTAAATGGATTACTATAAAAAATTGAAACTTCTTGTCAATTGAATGTGGTTCTATCTTTAGCTAATTCATTTGCTACACCTGTGTGGCTGTGTGGTCTAGAATGTGTTGGTTTGAAGCCATCGGACATTAACAAGTTAAAATACCCTTGTAGGCCAATTTTTGTCAAAAAAAATTCTACCTTTGATAACGTGGTTATGGAACAATGTCAATATTACACAGGTTATCTACCATTAAAGCAAACTGTTGATATTCGATGCTTGCAATTTTATAAATCTCTAACATATGAGCCTATGAACTCTAGACCGGCTGGCTTACTCTTTGCTTGGTTCGGATTTAATGAATGAAACACTATTGCTGCCTGTTACGATGTTCTGTATTCAGGCGGATCCGCAGTTATGCAGCGGAAGGTTTGGTCTAAGTTCGAGTCTGAACTGAATCTTTAACCTAATAATAATTTGATGAAATGTGAATATTAAAATGCATACTTAATTATGTGGATCAAGGTTGAGGTTTATATTCGTATTATTTGGCCATGTTGAGGGCTTGAGGCTATGACCATAGCAACATTTGGCTACTGTTCATTTCACCTTTTTTTTATTTTTTTCTCTTATTTAACTGATGTTGTTTAATTGTTGTCTGTCCAATGTGGTGAAAAAAGTTTCATATATATTCATTCCACCTAAAATTAGCAATGATGCGGATTGTGGAATGCTTATTTGCTATTCTTACTATATTTACTATACGCCTTATATTCAAAATTGAATAATCAAAGGGATACAATCATGATGGAGTGAATCCTGATATGAATTTGCAACAAATGATCTGGATTTGAAAATAGAAAGTTAACTATTTAAACGCAGGAAGCAAACAATACGTTTTTGTATTTTTACCTTTGAAATCACAAGATGATGTTGTAGGAGCAAATCTTCCGCAGTCTGTTCTGAAAAATCAATATGTAACTCGTGACGCTTGTCCGTAAAATGAATCATTATTTCTCTGAAGTAAAGCACATGCATTAAATAAACATGCATTAAATAAACATGCATTAAATAAACATGCATTAAATAAACATGCATTAAATAAACATGCATTAAATAAAC
>JAQIWG010007406.1:0-12362 GCA_034695025.1 Chamaedrilus cognettii
TTGAAGTTCGGGGCTAAATTTTGTCCCTACCCTCGCCCACCCACATCTGGTGAGCCAAAATACTTAATGAAAAAATGGCTTAACGTGATCTGTGGGAAAATAACCTCTCCCCACACTTTTGGCTGCCAGTTTCGCCACTGCGCAAAGGGCTCAACAACTTTTAAGCTTCAAAGACCGCGAATCTTCAATGCATTTTTGCTGCGAAGCGCTCAGGCCTATGCAGTAGGTTAACTTAGGCTCAATATAGGCTAACAGGCTCATCGCAACATAGGTCTAAAAGTGTATCTAGTTACTTTAGATCAACGTACCTCTGTTTGATGCTTTTTCAAGCAAGCTGGCGAGTGCGAGTGAAGTTTTGAAATAGGTTGTATAGGGGAAACTGGGGCACAGTGGAATACTTTTCAGATATTGCCCCTTCAAGAAGTAAATAAAAATAGTTTAAATTATTAAGGCTCATTTCTTATTACAATGGTATCTTAGGCACAACTTAGAGTCAAATGTTATCAAAGAAATGAAGTAAAATATTTCTGAAAAGTGCGATATTTCAATGATTACCAAACTGTTACACTGTGCTCCATGGCGGGGCACAGTGGAATGCAAGCCGGGGTGCATTGGAACATGGTATGAAAACCGTTACGTCAATGCAATACAGCTCCGTTCTTCAGTGAGCTTCAGTGTAATGTACAAGTCTATTCAGAAGCGCACTCTGCTAGTTCATTAGGCATACTTAGGCTACAGTATCTCCATTTAGTATCTTTACCGTATCTCTAGCATAGCCATTTATGAGCGTAGTCTTTCTTTCACGATATAATTTACTCTAAGAAATTTAATTGTCACTGTTACTGTCCTAGCAGTTTAGACACTCAAAGTAATTCAGTTGTGCGCATACAACACACACACCCTGCCGTCAAATCAGTCTTATTTTTTCTCCAGATCCCCATCTATGCCATATACACCATGGCAAACACAGCATGGATATCCGTTTCCGACGCAGAAGCTTTTCCGATTTTGTTGCTTTTCAGCTTATTTCGATTCAATTTTGTCATAATTCTACTGCAAGTTTCAATTTTTTCTTTTTCTTTTTCTTTCTTTGCGATTGATTTTCTTTTCCAGCTTCCTTTGTCTCCTTCTTCGCTGCTGGAGCCTCTAATTCTATTGCGATCTTGACGCGCGTGTCAATCAAAATCCTTGTTGCAGCTCTTTTTCTACCTCTGCTTTACATGCGCCAGCTTTTGAAAATGATTTAATTACTTCTGGTGTGACAATTATATCAAATGAGACAGCACTTGTGATATATACATTGCGTTGTGATATATACAAATTGCATTGTCCTCAGTTGACAATATCTTAGTAGGCCTCCGTGAAGTAGGACTGCCCTCTCCTGGACCTTCAGAGACTGTTTTCATGACTGTGGTAAGCCTGCCCTCTTCAAAACCCTGAGGTACGGTGTTGACCCTTGAAGTACTTTATGCTGCATCCTTGGACGCTGTCTTCACACCTGATGTACCTTCCCCTAACCCCTCAGATGATGTCCTCGCATTGGAATTATCATGTTCTTGTTTTGCATCAAAAGGCTACAACCTCCTATAGATCTATGCCTAAAGCACATTTGATGCTTTAGCTATGCGGATGCCCACTGCGCTGCAGAATACGGGGCACAGTGAAACACGATCCACTGTGCCCCGGTTTTTTTGTTTCACTGTGCCCCACATGGTAAGCATTGGGTGAAATGTTCGTTTATAGATGACAACAATGCCCTGATGCACAGCAAGTTAGATCAATCAAAGGCTAATGATTTCAACTATCGAGTCAAAAATCGCTGCATTAGATAAATAGACAATTGAGTATCCTGCAAGAATTACAAGAATCGTTGAAAACATATGTGTGATGGGCGAAATTTTACACTTGAAGAGCGTTCAGCGGTCTTCTGGACTACACTGAAACTTTTTAACAAAGATGGTGAGGCAGAAAAGTACTTCCGTTTGGCTGAAACGAAAATCGGTAATTTCAAATGGTTCGTCTGCTACTTTGCTTGTTCCACTCTACCCCGTGTTCCACTGTGCCCCTGTCTCCCCCACACGTTTACTGAGCATTATCATTTCGCATTCAAGTTGTGTGCTTTAAAATTGATTAAATCGGATCGAAGTAATTATGACGCTAGAATGTTAACGCCACTTGGGATGCGAGAATAGTGTGTTTAGCCTAGGGCTTAATGCATTTTCAGTAAATAAACAACAAGCAATATCATGCTATGCATTCATTGACCCAAGAATTTTAGCCCAATGCGTGGTTCTTTGTGATTATACTCCTAGATTATACTTTTATAACTGAATTTGTCCGAAAATATCCATCATGCAGATTTGATACGACTAATTAATTTTTGGGCTGTTACTACATTTTTCAGTTATATTGTTTCATGTATCAAGTAGAGCGCTTTACTGACTATATAACATACGTTATACAGTCTATTCTACAATCTACATGTACATATGTGTATGTCATGACTGGTGTCTCCATGCTATGCGATGATGAAATGCAGCGTTTTGCTGACTTCTCGACAATGTTAAGATTCTGGCGCTTTATACACTGACTGCATATCTTCTGAGTTAACTATTTCATTCTTGTTACTATGTAATGACTCTGTATACTACTTGGGAAGTTGAGAGTGCACTCGCCAGGTAAATTAGAGGTTGTTCTCCTCTGAGAGTATAATGATTGGTGTGCGATCTAGCGTAGCACGACAGTGTCGTGCTACGCTAGATAGCTATAGTTGTATAGCAATTGTTGTGTAAAAATCGTCGTGCGTCATATGGTGTCGTGACGACACCATATGACGCGAGACGATTTTTACACAACTATTTTTTTCGATCGTCGCCTCTAGACCCTGTCGCTTGGCATAAAATACATCCGTCACGTGAAATGAAAGGGCGCGATGAACAAGCGCGATTACGAGTTGGGGGGCACCTATGTGGCCCGGAGAGCGTGGACTATTTTTTGAGATTGCATAGCAATGGTTGTTCCCGTGTTTTATTACCGTATGTTGTCCACAGACTGTTGGCGAATTTGGGGGCCACTCGCTGCGTTTGATCATTTAACGCTTAAGGGTGGGTAGGTGTATCAGGATTTGGCTATTATCCGCTATATGGGGTGAGTAGGTAGGGGGCAAGAAAATATGTACAGCATCTGCCAAAAAAAGCATTTGACATGAAATGTTGACCCAAAGTTACCAAAAAAATTATATTTAGACAATGTAAGACAATTTTTATTAAGACAATTATATATAAGACAATTTGAAGGATGGTCTAATCAATCGTCGTTGAAAAACGTTGTATTAAAAATTTGAGAATTTTTCACTTTTATGTTTAGCTCTGTTGCAGATTTTAATTTTAACCTTTGGCTCCGGCGGTGCCAAGACTTAAATAATTCTGCAAGTCTGGACAGCCTGTTGACATTTTCCAGAGTTGCCTAAAAACCCGTATTCGTGCCAATCTGCATGCTGACATCATTAGCGTGCTGTTTCCACTGATAATAAAGACTAACGTTGTGTTGAATGCCGCTGTAACCTGGCTACGCAACTGCACTTATGTGGAGAAACTTGGCTTAAACTAGACGGAAGCACAGTACCCGTGCGTAAACGGCGTGCGCGCAGGCCCCCACGAGTAGATAAACACGAGTTTTGAGATTTACTGCAGGATTTACCAATTTTGGAAAGATTCGGCGAACCTCCACAACATGAACACAGAACACATTTTCTGTGATAATGTGAAATTGAAAAAAAATCGAAATCTGTGGGGCTCCAGGGGGCACAGTTAATTGTGTACAAATCCAAGCGTAGCTATTTAATCAGGGCTTAGTGCGCATGTTCACTCAAAAATTGTAAAATCCCTTCAGTGGCGGCTGAGTTTTTGTGGCGCAAGGGCATTGGCCCCCCTACTTTTATAAAAACCGATCGCCCATCTCATGTATGAATATTTTGTTAAAACATACATAGGGCGATTTTTACTAAGTAGTAAGTGGAATAAACTGGTGCACAACGCGTGCAAATGAGACTGATAATAAAAAAGTTATCTCGATTCTTGTAAAAGTGCATGATATGGCCCCCCCAAGGCTCCCTTAACATTTCGAAATAAATTATTGAGCCAGGAATGCTTTCCCCAATGGCATATATATTTCGCCATTGGTTTCATTACGGCGTGCGCCGATAGGCAAACGCCGTATTGTTTCGGGCCGACACCTTTATTTTATTGTTTTATTTTATTTAAAAATTATTATTATTCTTTTTACGGATCTTTGGCGCATTCCCGCAGACTCGCCTCCTGACCTATTAGTCTAGAATAAGGGTCAAAACATTTTTCCCGTTAACGAAGATGTTTCAAGCGAAAAAAATTCGACAACAAAATATTCATACATGAGATGGGCGATCGGTTTTTATAAAAGTAGGGGGGTCAAAGCCCTTGCACCACAATAACTCAGCCGCCACTAAACGGATTTTGACATTTTTTTAGGGAACATGCGCACTAAGCCCGGATTATACAGTTTGGCTTGGATTTGTATAAAATTAACTGTACCCCCTTGAGCCCCACCAAATTTTGAAATTTTCTCTCTCCTTCTTGCAGAAAATATGTTCTGTGTTCATATTGTAGATGTTTGCCTAATTTTTCCAAAATGGGTAAATCCTGCTGCTAAATTTCAAAACTCGTGTTTATCTACTCGTGGCGGCCTGCGCGCACGCCGTTTATGCACGGGTACTGTGCTTCCGTCTAGTTATTGTAGCGCTCAAGGTTGTTATCCACGATTACGAGAATTACAATTTTTCAAAATCTGGGAGGGGGGTCTCCCGGGGGCATCATTTATATTTATAAAAATCCAAGCGAAGCTGTACTATCCGGGCTTAGTCCGCATGTTCCCTGAAAAAATGGTGAAAATCCGTTCAATGGTTGCTGAGTTTTTGTTGGCCCAAAGGTTTTGGCCCCCCCCAACTTTTTTAAAAAGCGTTCGCCCATCTTACATATCAATATTTTGTTAAAACATGTGTAGGGCGTTTTTTAGTAAGTAGTAAGTAAGTAGTAAGTGGAACAATCTGGTGCAAAAAACGTGCAAATCGGACTGATAGTAAAAAAGTTATCGCGATTCATGCAAAAGTGCGCGCGGTGGCCCCCGGGCACCCCCACAATGTTTACAGTGAAATTTTTTAGCTGGAAGCATTTTCGTTGACGGCAAAAATGTTATGACCCTTATTCAAGACTTATAGGGGGTCAGGAGGCGAGTCTCCGGGAATGCGCCAAAGATCCGTAAGAAAGAAACTAATAATAATAATAAAATAAATAAAGAAAAAGATAAATAAAGGTACCGGGCCGAAACAGGTAGTACGAAACGAAGTACGGCGTTCGCCAATCGGCGCACGCCGTAAAAATGAAACACACAAAGCTAAATGTAGGCTAAGACGGCGCAAGAGTCCCGAGCGTGATCTAGATATACGCCGCGGAGTACTGGATCACGAAAAGTAAAAATTCATCCCATTAGTCTAATGCCTAGTGTCTCACAGTCTCGAGCGATTGCGACGTCGTGTTCGAGAAAAGGCAGCGAACAATCGAGACCTTTCGCGAACATGCGAGAACATTGGAGGACATTTGAGAACATTCGAGAACATTGGAGTGCATCTTCCGGCGATGCGTCCATCATTCGAGCAGCGTTGCCTTCAATGGAAGCATCGCAAAGCGAACACAGCGTATAGATAATACATTGTATAATATACACATAGCCTTCATGATACACGATACTTGTGGCTAATGGCCAGCAGGGTATTATTCGAACATGTCGCTGATCTTCAACCGATGATGTGCAATGTCATTAGACTCAGGGAGGCATTTGACGAGAGGGGCGGGGGGTGATTGAGGGGGGGGGGGCGATTGAACCGTTGAACCGGGGGTATATGTCTGAGGATTGAGGGTGTTGAATCCACATTGGTTGCTGTATTTGCGCAATTTTGACTTTTGCATGCTATGAAGTGACGTTGTTCAATATTTGGACTAACAGTATTTCCGAAGAAAGCCTGGCTCAACTATGATTATTTACGCTTTGATGTAATGCAGTTAAAATCAGAATTACTACAAGCCAATATCTGTGCATAACAGGCACCAGCGATTTTTGCACAGTTCTGCGCACATTTAGCGGAGTGGTCAATTTCAGAATCTCACAACTTTGGAACATAATTAATCAAACTTGGAATAAAGGTTGACAGTACGGATGACTATTTCTATGGCTGAAAACTTAGTCATCGCCGGAAATGAGCTGCAATAGTTACATACGAAAACTCCATGAGGGGCGTTTTTTGGCCCACCCTGTACTTGCACGCTTTGTTTTTGTTTTAGTTTGGCTGTACTGTACAATCTGTACTTGTACGCTTTCTGGTTATATCGCAGCGTTGTTCGCAGTCTCGGACATGGCTCGGGGACAGTTGCGTATAGCCGCACTGCTGCTGCAGTGCCAGTGAGGGCATGAGACGTTGATTTCGACGCGTCGCTAGGGGAAAATGAGATGAAGAGATGACGCGCGCCGTCCTTCGTTCAAGTGTTCTTCACAAGTCGATGCATGATTGGAATCTTCTGACTGCTCTTGTCCAAAAATGCTGCTCTTTACACTTGTCCGAAGCATGTGGCATATTGGAGTGATCTGACCCGGCGTTATCATGCCTACGAGGAGCGACTCGGTGGAGCAACAGAGAGACTTTGCGTAGTGTTATGTGGGACTTGCCACAAGGCAATAAACTCTTGTCCAAAAATGCTTCGCTTTGCTCTTGTTATAAAATGCTGCATCCGAAATGAAAAAATGCAAATATCCGAAAATGCTGCGCTTTCGAAACGCGTCAGAAATATCTATCACGAAATATCGCACACCTACGATCTATAGTGACAACCGCGCGTTGTGCAGCAGTGTATATTCGACTTTTGACAACCTGCTGCAGTTTTATCTCATTGCTAGTTGGATAAGTGACGAGATAACATTATTGTGGTATTGCGTTGTTTCTATATTGCCGTAGACTCGTTGAGACACTTTTCGATATTCTCATGGTTTAGAGCCTTCGCCGTATAGAATGGGGTAATGCTATTTAATTACTAGGCTTACTGTTAACAGCGATGGAACATAGGCCACTCTATAGGTCGCTCTGTAGCGCATGAATTCTAAAAAATATACAATAAAATGGAGTCAGCCGGACGCACAAAATTGAATTAGTTCGGAATTGCAATAACGCGACACACTTTTCAGGCGCAAATATCGCGGATACTATTTTAATTGGAGTTACAGGCAGTGCTGCTGCGCAGCCTGGTACGAAAAAGTATATGGACAATGCTTGGCGGAGTAACATACTATGCTTCTATTATAGGCCTAGCCTATCTTTCTATGACAAAATACCGCCCTAGTTATTAATGCAGTGTACACTCATCTCATGCATGATAGAACACTTCACTTTCCCACGAAAAGACCTTCGATGTCAATACAATTATACCGTAGTTACCAATTTACCATTGCTTGCGCAAGAATTTATATCCATTCACCATCGTTCGTTATCTCTATATCCCATTGTACGCCTAACGAAGAGAACGTGATTCTACTTTCTGCTTCAACCGGAATCACGTGACCGCTGCGCATAATGATTGGTCCTCGTTGGGCGACAAGTCTTTTTGTTGGATTTTGATCGCGTGACGCGGATAGTCAGTCAGTTGTCGGAATCCAATTGTTATAATACTGAGAATAGAATGACCCATACATCTAATGCGCTGTTTTACAAAGTTTGACAAAAAAATTATGGCGTACTGTATGTAGCCATTGTGAAAAAGTGAAGATTTACTGTCCTCATGGACCACGCAATTTACTACAGCCATTGACGAAGCAATAAATAGCCCATAGAAATACTGCCTTTATTTCTATAGGCTATTTATTTCGTCCATGATAGTGTCAGAGAACTGGTTGTCGTCTACACTAATTTTGGATAGGCCATTTTGGATAGATTTAACTGACGACGAGCCATCTTCAAATTCAGGCCATTTTTCTTCTCTTTCATTCATATTATTTACTAGAAAGAATAGCATTATGACACAAAAATGTAAGCAAACTGAAAGTCTGACGAAGAAAATCTTCGCAATATTCTTCCGCGTGTGACCAGATTGCCTATTAGCTGGCTACGACGAATTGGTTTGTGATCGATCTCTAATTGCCCGCGTGGTGAGATATTGATAGGCTACAACGTGCCAAAGATTCGTGAAGGCTGCGTGGACCAAAAGCAGGCGTGAAGTAATTATTTTTGCAACGACATTATCGCCTAAGTGAAAACGTAGAAGCAGATTCCTCAATCTGTTTCTAACTCTTTGTTCCCCGGCTTGCAGGGAGGATAAGCGCACGGAGTTTTGTCACATTTTCTCTTCCGCTCTTATTGCGTTGTTGTAAGCTTTGCTCTGTAAACCTCGCACCATTAATGAATGCTTCCTATTTTTTCCACAGCTTGCCCAATCCCAAATCTCATTACCATGTAAAGATCACGTCCGGTATACTGTGGCTTTCTGTGATAGTGCAGCGGCCGAGCATTTATTTAACATTGGCCTATAGGCCTACTGCAGTTTGTCACGTAGACTGGTTTACTGTTGATTCCTCAATAACGATGATATCAGCATGCTACAGTAAATTCGCGATTTTCGTTGCGTAGGCCGTGCTGTAGCCTAATGTCGCTCGTTATACGTAGCGCATGGATGTCATGTACGCTACGGATGTCATGCACGCTACGGATGTCATGCACGCTACGGATGGCATGCACGCTACGGATGTCATGTACGCTACGGATGTCATGCACGCTACGGATGTCATGCACGCTACGGATGTCATGTACGCTACGGATGGCATGCACGCTACGGATGGCATGCACGCTACGGATGTCATGCACGCTACGGATGGCATGCACGCTACGGATGTCATGCACGCTACGGATGTCATGCACGCTACGGATGTCATGCACGCTACGGATGTCATGCACGCTACGGATGGCATGCACGCTACGGATTTCATGCACGCTAGCGTTACATGGATGTTCATATCAACTTATCAACGACAGCTATGGGGTAATCATAGAGGCCATAGGCAAATGTAAAGAATGGAGAAAATAAGCTTGTGACATAAGTTCGTGGCATCCTTCTAATCTTTTTTCTCCCGATGAACTCGGGCCAACTGGCATCGATAAAACATAACAATAGCAAGGGGATAGCAAGGGACAGTGCATGGCTGCAAGAATGAACGTCTTCAATTTTACGACAAAATTTATTTCAAACGCATCAAGTTGGTCCATAGGTAGAAAAACATTTTAAGCAAATTTTTTATGAGAAATTGAACAAAAACGCACCGATTTTTCGGTTTTAATCCATCGCTACATTTACGCTGTTCGTAAACTCTCAAAATGCATGAAATAGATTTACGTGCATGTGACATTATATAAGACAGCATTGCATTGGACGCGTAGTCGTTAAGTATGCAGAATGACTTTGTACTTGCATTCTATAAATAGGACTATCACTCCTTCTGTAGTGTATAACAAACCAATCTTTCTATAACAACTCATATCCATAGATGCTATTTTAAAATAGCAAGTGGTCTGCAGCTTGAAGAAAAGTTATTGCTCTGTAGGATTACGATATTTGAACAGCAATTACGGATAACGTTCATTCATTTGTAGCCAAACAGCCATATCCATACAGTCTATATGGATCTACATGTATTAAAATCCGAGACGTTAAAGTGCAAAAATTATTGCGTATATTAGTGAACGCATTCCATCGCATTATCGCTCACCACGCAATCTTTCACATAATCCATTTATTTGTTACGCGTGGGGGTAACGCTTGCGTCTAAAAAGTCTGCGTTCTGTGTCGTCGAGGGGCGCAGCGGCGTAACAATTGTTGGCCTACGGGACGAAGAGGCTCCGAGATAAATAGCCTTCCACTCGTAGGCTATATAGCCTAATTATGGCAAAGACCTAAACATTAGGCCCGCTATGCTATTATTAGTAGATGTATTATATTAAGAAGCTCACAAAAACTAAAGATTCCGCGTCGATTGCTCGCGATTACATCGCGACTTAAAGATAAATCTCTCGCGCGCTTGGTATCAAGGAATAGGCAAGGATAGTCAAACGCAATAGGCCTATATTGACATGTATCTTGTGGTTTTTAAACAGCGTCGTTTTATCTCTGTGCCGTTTTTATTACTCGCTGTCATTTCAGCCTGAACGTTTACTAACATTTTATATAGCGGTCCCTTTATTTGTATGGTGTCCATACATGCGCGTGTGAATGATTCAATAATTGAGCCAGGACGAAGTAAATAACTAGAACCTAGTGATTGCCTTCAGTTTTGCCGCTAACTTAACGTCTGAATCCACGAAGTCACGAATTAATCGTGTCCGCAATAATTACGACCCGTATCACTGACGCGCAGAGGTTCTGACAAATAAAGATGCACTCGCAGGAGATCAGTCTGTGACTTGGTGCTCAACAGTCATGGAATCATCGGATACTAGCGTACAGGCAATATCGAATCACTCTAGGCTACTTGCACTGACATGTTAGGAGAGCATCGTTGGTTTCCAGTGTCACTAAGGCAGACTACGACAGATCACTACGGCCATCCTTGGTAGTCATCTGCGCAATTTCTGCACTGGATGCAGCGGAAGCCAAGCTGTGGAAACCGGAAAGTGTAATAAAAGACTCTCCTTGCGCTACACAACGCCGAACTTCTACTTGCGACAAGACTCCGATGTCTAGACTCAAACTCTATTAGAGTGTCAAAATATCAGGAAAACCAAAATAGATACAATTCTTTAGTCCTAGAAGTCTGCGTTTATATTCGGACTCGGCGAAAAAGGCGAGATCGCGAACAGCCATCAATATTGCAACCAAACCTCCGCGGACTACTTTGTCGAAGGACGACAGTTTTGTCAATTTTGTTGAGTGCAATTATTGTACAAAACGCTCTGAAGATGGCCTTTTGTCAAAAAGTCGTACAAATTGTCGTATTTTAAAGCATGATTTAAGCTCCAAAATCACCAAGATAACTTATGCAAACACCTGAAAAACACACGAAAGTGCATCTACGTGTAGGAGCCACAAAATGAACCAAAACTTGCTTTTTCTTCAAAAACTTTTTTCCCTGTCGAACAAACTCACGAACGGGTGGGAAGGGGGCGAGGTGGCAAGAGAAACTTTTCCCCTATAGCAAACAGCCTTACTATCCCTTTTTGGGTGGTTTCTCCGTTTTTACACCGTTTTTACGCCGTTTTAAGCAATCATTGACGATTTTCAACACAATTCTTAAAAGAATTATCCATTTTTTTCCCCGACCTCAAAAAATGAACATATCAAATAAATGCCTTTTCAACTGCTTCAAAATAATCGCACGAAATGCCATTGTCGTACTCTCATTATCATGCAGTGTTCAGATGGCCTGATGTCGATTAAACTATCGTACAGTAATTATTTTCGTATTATCGTATATATTTGCAACACTGAAGGACTGGAACATCCGTTCAAATTCTGAATAATAATTATATCAGTCACTCACGGCTAGTTGCTAGGCTTCGATTTAAAGTGCGATTTTATTTTTTAGTCCGAAGTTACCAATGAAAATATATGAAAGAATTGTATGGAATAATCTGATCGGTTAATTCGGACTACAAAATAAAATCGCACTTCAAATCGAAGTCTAGCAACCGGTCTTCAGAAATGCCTGTGTGGCCTCTAGCACTTTGAGAGCACATGAAAAATTGAAACCTGGGAGTTTTAGCTGACGGTCCGTATAACGCATATTATGAGCTACGTTTGAATGTTAGGCTTAAGTGAAGAACCTCGTGCTTTCTGGTCTCAATGATTGCTTTTTGTTCGAATTGTTTAGTTCGGATATTGTTCCTTCAGCCATTTGCGGAACAGGATATAAAAATAAAAATAAAAACTGTAGAAGAAAGTAATTATTGAAAACTTTTCGGTGCGCAAGCCGTGAGCTCTCTCCGCATGGGTGTAGGCCGCAGTAATTACCGTTCTGCATGTAGCGAGAGTAAAAACTGGAGTAGGAGGGATCGCGAGGTTCTTACATGCAGATGGCTCCCACGGGTTATCTTAATGTAGTCTATCGTGAAGCGTGCATGACGAAGCCTTGTTCTCTTAAACTACACGTTTCTGCCCTTGGGAGGTTTCAAATGCTATCACAGTGTTATCGAAATAGCCAGTGCTGTAGTCCGCCTGATACGCTGTAGTACGCCGTACTACCACCTCCGACGGCAAAAATTGAGCGTACTACCATCTCTGAAGCCTAGAAATATGAGTACT
>JAQIWG010007407.1:0-12361 GCA_034695025.1 Chamaedrilus cognettii
CCAACAACAAGAACAAGATTACTATAGGCGAAGACGCCATCCCTATATAAGTGTTACCGTGACCACGGTAACTTGATTAGTAGCTGACGTAGTGCATGGGATTTGTCTGGTTTGTCGCAGGAACTGCTGGACGCGGTTCATCATAGAGAAGCCGTTTGGTCGTGACTCTGAGTCGGCGCAGAGTCTGACCAATCACCTGCTGTCGCTGTTCAGCGAGGACGAGGTCTACCGCATCGACCACTACCTCGGCAAGAAGATGGTCCAGAACCTCATGGTCCTCAGGTTCTCTCCTCCGCAGTTATAATTATATTGATTTTAAGTTTATTTCGGCGTCTGTAGGCGTTGTTGGAGGAATTCCGTTGAAATAATATTGATTTGGAGTCCGTTTTGGCATCCGTAGGCACCATCTGCGGCATGTACGTGGTCTGTAAGCGGTGAGATGTTAAGCACTCAAGACAATTAGCGATTTAGTAAGGTTAAGCACTCAAGATAATTAGCGATTTAGTAAGGTTAGTTACCCGTTTGTCCGATGCGAATGCCTGTTACGTTTCGAGTTGTAGTGTCAAGCAAACAAAATAAGTAATTGACAGAATTAATAAACTATTCATAAAAGCTAATAAAAACTTCACATTCAGGCCTATCAATATGCCAAAAAGCACTTCAAAATAGTCGACTGATGGAATTGCGCAAATAATGTTCAAATGTTCAGTTCTTTCAATGGAGCAATCGCCTGGGTTCCATATTCCTGCAGACTTGCATGAGGGCCTCTAGTCCGAGTGTTTGTTAATGTCAGTAGCGGTGTCACGATATCCTGCGTAGGTTTGCCAACCGCATCTTTGCGCCGCTGTGGAACCGAGACAACATCGGCAGTGTTACGATCTCCTTCAAGCTGCCCTTCGGCAAGGACGGCAGGGGCAGCTACTTCGACAGCTACGGCATCATCAGGTGACTACGGCTTTTGTGCTGTCATTATCATCTTCATCATTGTGAAGTGACTACAGCGCCAAAACTCTCTTCATCATCATTGTCATCGTCTTGTACATGTTATATCCTTGTTATGTGCTTTCAATGTTGACTGTGTGGTATACAGTCGTTTTCTTTGTGATATCTGATCAGTAAACGTGGCCTTCCGAAGTAGAAATTAAGTCCTTTTTTGTGGCTTATTCCTCTTTATTAATAGAGTCTTTATTAATGGACTTCATACTTGGTTATCAGTTTGTTCTACATTATGAAGGTGGCAATGAGGTATTAAGAAAGTTTATTGCAAATTTCAGAGAATAATACTTGTACCGGTACGACCTCTGATTTGCTGGTGTTTGTCTCAGGGACGTGATGCAGAATCACCTGCTGCAGATCCTCTCTTTGGTTGCCATGGAGAAACCGGTGTCGACAAAGGCCGATGACATCCGCAACGAAAAGGTATCTTTGAATGCTGCGTTCATTGGAAAGTGTTCTCAGAAATCTTAGATCATTAGCTCTGTGCTTGCTAAACACAAGTGAAGAAGGCTAGAAATGGCACCTTATCTTCTCAATGAAAATAACATCCTGTAACATGAAATTTTAGCTGCAAGTTATTTTTACAGTTCTTTCACGCAAAAAAAATTTGCTGTCATTTTTGTATTTTTGAGGACTGCTACATTTACTACTTATATACATCTTCAGTATCTTTATTTCCACGCTTGTAATTTTTGAGAATTTGACTGATTCACGAAATTTTTAAAAATTACATGCATGAGAAAATTTCGTTATTTTACAGTATCTGAGCAGTCTTAATTGTGTCAATTATTTTAAATGCTATACCTCGCAGCTAATGCTTCAAGTGAAGGTTCTCCAGTGTACCTCAGAGCTCACTAACACTTCAGGTTAAGGTGCTCAAGTGTAACTTAACTAATGCCTCAGGTAAAGGTGCTCAAGTGCATCTCTGAGCTGAAGATGTCGGACGTCGTGCTGGGCCAGTACGTCGGGAACCCCGAGGGGGTGGGGGAGGCCCGCCAGGGCTACCTCGACGACCCCAGCGTGCCCCCTGACTCTGTGACGGCGACGTACGTGCTCGCAGTCGTCTTCATCAACAACGAGCGTTGGGAGGGGGTGCCCTTCATCCTGCGCTGCGGCAAGGGTGAGCGCCACTTTCTTCTTCTTATGATTCATCAGCGCGATGAAATCTCTAATACAAATTTCGCTTTTCCATTGAGGGCTCTTCAATCCTCCAATCTTTCTTGTATCTAAGTTTGAGTGAAAACAAATAGATGAACATCAAAAGATGCTAATGAAAATAAAGTAAAGTAGTAAATTAAGAAAAACAATGCCGCGTGTCACGCGTTTTTAACTCCTTTCTTGATTTGTATGTCAGAGCAAATAAAAATTCAAACAGATGTAAATCCTAAAATGTAACAGAAAAAAATCCTAAACGCAAGTAAGACAGCGCTCTTTTGCCCTATATACGTAAAATTTTATGTTTTGTGCTTTATCTATCGAACAGTTTGTTACGTTCTATGCGTAATTAAGTAGGCTACATGAAGATAAATAGATGAACATTTTTTGAATGTAAATAAATATTAATCTATTCAGAACAAACATTGCTAATTTCACCTGTTTTTAATGCTTTTTTCATTCTTTGTTGCAGTAAATAAAAACGGATGTAAATTTGAAATCTAAATAAATGAAGAAAGAATAGCAAAAGAAGAAAGCTGTGTTGTATCTTCCCCAGCCCTCAACGAGCGCAAGGCGGAGGTGCGGGTTCAGTTCCGTGACGTCGCCGGAGACATCTTCCGCCCAGGGGAGGTGAAGCGCAACGAGCTTGTGATCAGGGTGCGGCCCGATGAGGCCGTCTACATGAAGCTCATGTCCAAGAGGCCCGGCATTCTCTTTGATTGCGAGCAGACTGAGCTAAACCTCACCTACGGCAGTCGATTTACGGTGAGGGGGGGTGGGGGGGAAGGGGTGGGTGTGAGAGGGGGGTGGGGGGGGTCAGTTTGTCTGCAAGCAGACCGAGCTAAATCTCACCTACGGCATTCAATTCACGGTCGGTGTCAGCATGGGAGAGGGGATGTGTTTGCAAGCTGGATGTTGAAGTCTTTTGGCCGATTTGGTTGAATTGGAGTGAAAATTTAATTAGTGCATGGAATTATCCAGCAGTCCTCATCAGGGCGCAAACGTCAAAACCTGTGTGAAAACATGGACATTAACGGATAAGACGAGAAAAGTAGGTTAGTTAGTAGTAATTTGGTTTATGTCTTCAACCTCTTTTGAATTTGTTTTTGTTGTGTACTCTGATGGGTTTATGAGCCCTGATGGAATTATGATCTTAGTTTCATAGTTTGAGTTACGCAATTTAATTCTCGAAATTTAATTATCGTATAATTTTCATAATTAGTGTGAAATAAAACAATTAAAAGGCTGATTTAAAGTTCGTGTTGCTGTGCGCGGGTGCCGCCGCAGGGGGTGAAGATGCCGGAGGCGTACCACCGCCTCGTGCTTGATGTGTTCTGCGGCAGTCAGATCCACTTTGTGCGCTCCGACGAGCTCGCCGAGGCCTGGCGTATTTTTACGCCCGTTCTGCACCACATCGAGCGCGAGCAACCCAAGCCTTGCCCCTACGTGCACGGCAGGTAGGAGACGCTAGTCCCTGGCTAATTTGGGAAAAATATGAATTGTTCAAAGCCCAGAACTCCCCGACTGAGTCGTTTGAGGCAAGTTTAGAAGGGGGAGGGGTTCTTTGCTATTTTCCAAGGCATTAGATCAGACTGTAATAGTCTTTGCTATTACGCACTGACTTAAACTTGAGATTGGCGGGTGGAGGTGCGGCTCATAACCTTTTTGCAATGTGATACAATTTATTATCTATGATATAAGCACTGCCGCCAGGTTTGCCTTTGTTTAAGTGTTGAGTGTATGTTTAGATGCCAAGTGTTAAAATTGAACAAGCCTTATGCTGTATTGTGAGATTGCAGTGTTGTTGCTGCCACGTTGTAGTGTGATTTTGCTGTATTGTGTCCACCCTGTAATGTGCTGCTCGCTCTGTTTGGTGCACCATGTAGTCTGCTATAACTCGCTGCTTGCTCTGTTTGGCGCAACTTGTAGTCGTGGACCCAAGGAGGCCGACGAGCTTTCGGCTCAGTACAATTTTCAATATTCGCGCGACTCAAGGTCCATCGGCCCCTTCCCATCCGCATAAACCGGGAAGCTACACGACCCAATTAATTCCCTCACGACCCGACCTAGTTAATCCCTTCACGACC
This sequence comes from Chamaedrilus cognettii, assembly GCA_034695025.1. Classification (NCBI taxonomy): domain Eukaryota; kingdom Metazoa; phylum Annelida; class Clitellata; order Enchytraeida; family Enchytraeidae; genus Chamaedrilus; species Chamaedrilus cognettii. The sequence continues at coordinate 4,239 of JAQIWG010007407.1, forward strand.
CGACCCATTAACCCGCTGGCCTGTGACCTCCTATTCTCATGTTTTACCTCCAGCATCAGCAGCTCGTGTAGGTGCCTCAAGTCTTAGCGTTGTTATTATTATTATTATTTAGCAAGAAATTCTGCAACCTGGTTGTTGGTAGATTGAACTTTAGCACTCGGGTGCGTGTAAGTGCGATTACATAATCTGATTTGCGCTAATTGCTGCGCGTAATTTTATACAATAGATCTTTGTATCGCTTTATCTGTCGGCGAATTAAGAATGTTTTGCGTTTAAATGTTATTCGCGATGGTGAGGGTATGATTTAATTAAACGATTTGTCTGGCGGGCTGTGTTTTACTTCAGCTAACTTGCTCGCCGTGCACAGTTCAGAACTTGCGTAATAATTGCCTTGTGAGTTTATTCAAGTGTTGAACGGGGTTTCTGTATTGTCTTAAACTTGTATGGGTGTTGCTGCTCTATGATCTGTACTTGAGAGTTTGGCTGCTACAAATGTGCAGCTGACTAAGAATTATTGAAACAGTTTTAGCACTCAATTCTTTTCAATTCAAGTTTAAGTTTTATTTCTTTTCTTAGTTTCAACTATTATTTTGCCGTTAATTTATTTATTTTTATCCGTTGTTCATTTATTAATGATGCGTGTACGGTACCTTATGACTTGCTGACTTTTAAAATATTTCAGTACAGTATTTGAATCGAGCGGTATTTCTCCACAGCTGAGTTGTTTTGATATTCTAGGCTTGCAACTTGTGTAAAGGTCATTCCAAACTGTGGACTTTGTCAAATAATTACTTCTGAGAGGTATAAGTGTAAAGTTTGAATATTATGTAAGCGTTCGTTGGTGCATTCTCCATGAATAATCTGTATGGTTTGTTGCTTTGCATTCCATATTCAGCTGCTAGCTTCAGTTTTAATTTCATGCTTTGTTTATTATTAATATTGTAGTTTTTCATTTTGTACATTACTTAAGCATTTCTCAAGTTCTGACATTGCGGCTTTGTAATCTATTAAAGTTCTTTACACTTTGTTTAGCTTTACTACATTGTCTTGATCATTTTATCAATACAGCTATACGTTAATTTAATTTTTTATGCCGATCTTTTAAATTATGCGTCTTCATTGGAATCCTGTCACTGCAGATATCTCAGATTCTTAGATCTGCTTCTTCTTCTTCTTCCGGTGAATAATTACTGGGAGAGGATTGAGTTGCTAAATGTGCTATTTGGGACCAAAATTTCTGGATTTGTAGCCTATTGGAGCGAGACAATTTTATATGAGACTTTTAAGTTGCCGCGATTCACTCGATTAGTTGATGAATTGATTAAATAAGATCAAATGTGATTGCAAATTCTTCTGAGTAATGGTATTCAGCTTATCAGCTTCTGAAATATTGTCCTCTTCCAGTTGTTATAACCTCAATACAGCATTTCATTTTAATGAAACGTTTGACTTTCAATATTCCACCAGTCGTCCGTGCCTATGTACTTCTCTCGCTATTGTGCTCTCATTTCTCCATCTCAGCGTTTTGTGTCGACACGTTTTGCATGCATTAAACAGGTATACAGTACCCGTGGGTACGAGCGTGAAGCCAAATATCAACGAGGCTGCTTGGCAGCAACAATTCCAGCGGATGAAAGACTTTGCGTCCATTTATCATGCGGATCGCGATATTGCTAAATAACGTCATTCTGAAAGTTGCTGCTGTGCGTTTTATTTTGTGCTTTGTGTCGGTTATGTTGTGAATAAATGCCTTAATATCGCAGCAGGTGCTGTGCTGTGGTGATAATAGTACTGTATAAGTCATGCATTTAATTCTTGCATAAAATTACCTTCTAGAGGCTTTCATTCAAATTATGGGTATTTCTTTGTTGATCGGGAAGATCTTTGTTGATCTTAGGAAGTTCAAGATCCTCTTTGGGATCTGATGCCTTAATTAGGATTGTTATTTTAATTGATGCGAATAGTCAGAGTTAAGTTTAGCCCTGATAAAACTTGTGTAGCCTTACACCTTCTAAAACAGGCATAGGGCAACTGCTATGCTTTTAAAAACTGCGTAGACCTACGCCAAGTCGATCGTCATGACGGCCCGTTTCAAATAAGGCGTATTATTTGCATCTATCCGTAACTTGTAGCGTACTACACCAGCTAAACTTAACCCTGCGAGTGGTAGTTAAATAGTAAGTGATAATTAAATAGTTTTTATCGTGTGTATGATATTCTAGTGACGAGTTGCAACGCGTGATGTGATCATTAGTACAATATTGGGTCAGGCCTTTCCTATGGCAACGCTATATCTAATTGGTGCATCTCATGATCCTCAGCTTTACATTTGAACTCTCCAGTAAGCTTTTCCCTGTTCATAGTTGAAGTCAAAGATAATAAGTGGTATTGCGTGTTCACCACGTTGCATGTTTACAACGAATTTGTTTGCGTGTTGCATCGTAGCAAATTATTTTCTGTTGCATCGTTGCTTCAGCTAATTCAACGCTTTAATAATTATTTCGGATGAAAATGATTAACTTAATTTCTTCATCAGTTCACTGATATTTTGTGTCATCATTAGTTGTCGTTTAAGTTAGAAGGTAATTAAGGTACTTCTTAATTTTTGTATAAAATTCTTCAATTGTCATGCGCGTGTTAAATAGATTAGATGATTGATGATTAATAATTTTCTAAATAGGTTTTTTCAAGTTCTCAGTCCCGCATAGTATATATAACAAAATTAACGGTGTCAAGTTGATAAATTAACTTGGTCAGTGACTTTCTTTGCATCAAATCTAATACAGCGTGATCAAGCCTAGATTTGTAGTAGCCAAAGCATTGCATATGTTTTTGCTCTGATTTCGTTAATTGCTTTTGTGCGTTGTGGACGTTTGTTATTCCACAGACTCGTACCAATAAAATAGCGCCTTTCATTTTGCGGTTAGACTATTACGATTGAGTTCAATATGTTAATATAATAATGCGAGTCGGACTCAAATGGGATTTTTTTTATTTTGGCAGATAGATATTGACCATCATGACTTAGGTGAAACTTACTTACGTAATTTGAGAGCCCTACAGTGGGTCTCAAAATTATTGGGATGCTAAATTCCCAAGACACTCTGTGTCTCACTATTTCGGGGATAACAAATAAAATGGTACCACACTTTTTTCAATAATGACCTGGTGCTGGGTACTTTATGCACGATTAAATAATGATACTGCTGTTTTGAAAGGGCCTCTGGCTGCGCGTTTAAATTCACCAGTATCCCTGGCAAATAGGCAATACATTTAGATGCAAATTAGGGCTAGAATTAATTTTAGGGCTTAGGTTTGGGTTGGGTTCATACTTGTTATAATGGCCATTTTATAAAGGGTCAAGGTTCTCGTAATCTCAAATACCATTGGCTGTGCATAATGAGTCTCAGACAAATAGTTTGGCTCTAGAAAACGTGGTTGGCATTTAAATAAATTTATGTAATAAATCTATTAAATCATTATAAATCTATATTTCTTATGAATATTTGACAGTAGGTTAGTACGATACAAATACGGCGGATTATCCTATTTTCTCCTTACTTTGCATCCCAAGTGCGCTAAATTTTTCGTATCTTGTTTTAAGATTTCGTGGAGTATTGTCAAGTAAAGTAGCCTTTTATACTAGTGGGTGTACAATGTATTCAGTTTGTTGTGTATAATGGGTCCTATTGTAGCCCGACCGGACCGGTATTACAATATACAGGTAGACTTAAGTCCTATGAATTCGCGGAGCTCTTGGACATACAGTCCAATATACTGTGAGTCTATGACCAACCTGGGGCCGTAGTCATCATAGTCGCGACTGCCTAGCTCGAGCGAGTTTTGGGGTGGCTCCAGTTAAATGGTCAATGCCGTGCATGCGTTTTTGGATGGCGCGACCTCAAACCTCGCTTCTGCTAGGCAGTTGCGGCTATGGTGACTACGGCCCCAGGCCTATGACCTATCGGGTAAGAAGACTCCACGTTTATAAAAATGTTTGATTTTTTTGTCCAGATGTAACGAGAAAATGTACCGTCTCTAATTGCTACTGATCAGTTACACTATAAAATCGTACCACAAATCCGTAGACTAACCCTAACCATGCGCCTGCCCCATTGACTCAAGATACGGCAGCGCTATTATCAGTCTTTTCAGAAGATACGCGATTGTAGCCTGAATACAAGCTGGATGTAAAGATTGGCGTAATTTTCGGCTTTTACTCCGAAGGCACTCACTCTCGTTTCTTATTCTTCTGCTAAAGAAGGGAGAACAAGTTAACACGCGCTTAACGTTAGCTTATTGGTTTAAAAGCGTTCATTATTATTTATACGATACGATGATAATTTTTTTTATGAAATATCATGTGTTGGTAAGAAAATAAGAGTCGACTGAGTGTGGAAAGGATCCAAAACATCCAAAGTTGTCAAATTATGCGGCAAAATGGAGAGAGCGGAACTATCTACGCAAACTGAAAATTTAAAAGATCTATCAGGCTATCGCTGATTCCGTTTTTAATTATGGAGGGCTTTTCTATTACCTTGATGGTCATGACTCTTCTAACTGCAGTGCCTTGTATAATATCATCAAGCACACTGCACATGCAGCTTGTAGCGTGATTCCTTGTACTTTGCACTTGTTATATAATTACATACCATAATAATATTGTAAATTAACGTCGAATGTCATTTTTATAAGCTCTATAGGCTTATGAAATATAACGCTGTTATATTTATAATTATATTATATATAATAGATCTATTTATATCGTATACTTATATTGATAATAGTATTAAAAATTAACGTCGGATGTCATTTTTATAAGCTCTATAGGCTTACGAAATATAACGCTCCCGGTTTATGACTGGTATGTGACTTCAAGTCAATTAAATTGAATGGTTTTATGGTGAATATTTATTGTTTTTGTTCTATATCTAAATGGGCCTACGATATGACTGTAGAACTTTGTAGGGTCTTCTTTGTTTGACATTATTTGCCACATCCTATAAAGTGGCCTGACCCGAGAGCTGTCTGGGTGAGTATTGGCATGCATATAATCTCTGAAGTCCTTTGTAAGCAGCGCTGCTCATTAGCTAGCCAGTTCTCAGAGCTGGCTGATAATGGAGCGTGGCCGCGGGGTGTGAATAGCAATCAGACAGTACTTGCTGCCCTATAGATAGCACCCAGAGTGTGTGGCTTGCTACTTCATGCATCGGTAGGGCACTGTATGCATAATGACAGTTAAACAGGGGATATTGGGTGCTTCAGACTCGTAGCACTGGCTGTGAGGATTCTGTGTTTTAACAGAACCCACAATGAGTGAGCTTAGAGAGAGAGGGGGGTTGAAAGGGGGGGGGGAGTAGGGAGGGGGAAATTACCCCCCGGGGGATCGAAATCTTAGGGTTAGTTAGTTGAAACTTGGAAGGCCTGTGTGAAGGCTCGAGGTGCAAGTGGTGCCAAGGTAGAAATTGGTGGAGTTCATTGGGTGAATTAAGGATTGAATTTATTCCTATGCAATAATTGATGGATCTGGTAACGGCTTGTTGTCAATTTGCTGTGTATGTGTTGGCGAGAGCGGATCTGAGTATGCTGCAGAATATTAGATGTTATCAACTGCACTCCAAGACCATTGTAGACTCTGCAATTTGCACATTAGCATGCAGTGGTGTGGGTCGTGAGCTAGTTCTTAACTCTGGGGAATTATTGAATTATATTTGAATGAGCTGATAACTTTGTGAAAATCTTATTATTCATATTGATAGACTTAAAATGGATTGCCATTAACCAATCGCGATTCTTTAAAGATAGCCTGAATTAATCTCTCTATGTGCGGTAGTCTAACTTAAAGTTTTAAATGTACTTTGCGCACTACTCATGAATATTGTGTTACTGGGTGCATTAACCTGGTTGCAGTTCAACAAGTAAGTACCGTACTGCATTCCCACGCGCGGATATTCAGAATAACTTATATCCAAGTGGAACAGCATCTCCTTTCTATCCAACCCCCGCAGCCTCTCCTGCATAATTCATGCAGCTCGCTGGCTGCAGCGGGTTCCTTCCTTGGCCGGAAGCCCAGAGGGACGAGGACGCCGTAGGGTGGGGATACACGGAAGGGGGAAGGGATCCGCCCTTTGAAGCAGCAATCTGTCAGGCGGCCTTCGCTCGCATCCATTCATCGCGTCTAGCGACCGGACTGTCTGAAATCAGGGGGGGGGGGTGAGGGAAAACCAGAAGGAAGGGCAGGGGAAAATTTGGCAGTGGTTACAAAGTTACTCTCTTTGGTAGGAAGAGTCAACAAATCTTTGCAATGCCGGTCAATTATTTTTTAGAGCTAATTTTCCTAGATCTAGGTATATTTTAAGGCACGATTAGGAAACCGAAAAGTGTTTCGCTCTTGCAGAGTGATTTGCTAGTTTTCGCATGTAGGCTGTAAACAAGGTGGTGAAACTTGTGGCACCAAAAATCTTGCACATTATTTACTCTTCCAATTTTTCATTTAAGACATTGATTCTTCAAATACGCATGAAAACATGAAAATACCCAGAATGCTATCTCACGTTCACCCCCTTGGTGATTCCCATACGACCAACCGTACAGGACGCTTGGGGACCGAAAACATTCTGGTCGGGATGGTATCAAGACTATATCGGCAGCCTTGCTGTAGATCGCAGCATTGAGGCGGAGGGATATCCTGGCAGGATATCCTGAGGCTGTGCTGTGGCGGATTTGGCTTGTTGTTCTCCTGTTCAGTCCTCTTACTGTGTGTGTCTGCGCACTGTGTGCTGTCGCGCGGTTGGCTGTTGAGATTTGATGGCATGAAAGCGATTCTAAATTTAAAGTATGGCATGTGTAATTTTATTACAGTTTCAAGAAACTCATGAAATGAAGCACGGATTTTAAAAATAGATTTAATTATTGTAGTACTTCGCGCTTTGTAATATGAATTCTAGTTGACGATGTCCGCGCACGATATGTATTTTCGGCATGCATATATAAATATTATATATTTCTTGTAATTAGACTGAATCCCCTCAAAGCTTTCACTTTGCCCATCGCAAGAAATGTTTCTTAAAGAAGGAGCAGGGAAATATAATGAAGCAATTTTACTTGTGGAAGTGGGACTGTGTGGCGGGGTTGTCACTAAATGTTCCCCCTTCAACGTGCTTGAATGTTTTGGGATGCCATGGTTCAGCCTCTAGCTGTATCCACTGTCGACACCAGGCCAGGCTCACAGCCTCATGTTTCTCCAGCTTATCGGTGAGCTTTGGTGGATCTTGTCTCTGTTTACAACGCACTCAGCTCTACGATGTAAGTGCAGTCTGTATCCATTCCACTGCGCACTGCGCGCTGGCATCAGGCTAAGTTAGTCTGGATTTGTCATTATATTTAGCTACTGAGCTGCTGTTGGATGCGGAGCAGACTTTGATTTTTCTCTCAAAGGATAAGTGGAACTATAGGCTAGATAATTATATGGCTAGAAGCTGAGAAAAATTCAGTTATAACGACGATGCTAAGTCGTTGCAATGCTATTTGTAGGACTCCATTAGTTTAAATTAATTCATGGTTCAGAAAGTACTTCTTGAAGGGAAGCTTCTCTTGTACTGTGTTTCCCTTATGCTCTTGGGTTGAATATGGGATGTTATGGTCAGATCAGTTGTAGTTCTTAGACCATAAGCCACTTAGATGCAATGCACTGCATTGAAGAGGTGCCCGAGAGACTTAATGATGAGAGAAGCGTTCTCAGATTTGATTATTGCGCTGCTGCTGCTACTGCTGCTGCTGCTGCTGCGGCTGCTGCTGCGGCGGCTGTTGCTGCTGCTGCTGCTGAGAGATGTTGACAGGGGTAATCTCAGATATTGGATGTTATTCATGATCGTGCCAATCTGCGCTCTGTCTTTCACTGAGCTGTAGGGCCGCGCTGAGTACCAGTGATACCATTGAACCCCAACGGAATATCCTTAGATTCTGTGTATCTCGTCAAAAAATATTCCTAGATTGCATTTTTGGGGGGAGAAAAATATCTCCAGCGCCCATTGCAAAATTAGCCTTTTATTTTTTAAAAATTCTCAGAAATATGGGGATTGCGCAGAAAATAGATCCTTAAATCACTGAAATATCCCTAAATC